>SDVV010003124.1:0-21813 GCA_016164225.1 Gammarus roeselii | reverse complement strand
GGATGGATGGTCTGAAGCAGGCGTTGGGAAGAAGAGACATGAATGTGGAGGTGGCGAGAGAGCGTGCAATGAACAGGCGTGAGTGGAGAATGGTTGTGAATGGTTGATTTTGACGCTGCTCTGATGTGCTTTCCCGCCCGTGGCATCCCGCTGTCGGGATGGTCGTGGGTGGATGGGGCCCGGCCATTATGACGCGGCGGGGGTAAACCAGTGAAAACTGTCGGACCCTGCTGCTGACGACGGTTCCTCGGTACATTCGGGACCCAGAGTGTAAGTTGAGGGGCTACCGGCCGGACCCTTTAGCACAAAAGGGCTAAGTTGTGTGAGTGTGAGCGTGTGAGGTGCGCCTTGCCGTCGGCCACCCCCCTTTCTGGGGGATGCGGCCTAGTGTCTGTATCTGTAGCAGTAAACGTGATATAACATGGTGCATTTAGTACCATCATCTTACTGGCAGTATGGCGGATCGTTTGTTATGCTAGTAGGAGCACATTGTTGAGTTAACAGTTTATGGGGTGAACACTTGCAACAACATAATGCATGTGCCGGTTGGATTTTTCCAAAATTATCCTTCGGGGAGGGCAATGCCAGATTATCTGGGCTGAAATCCTGACAACACAATGCCTGCTACAATATATATCAGCTATCCTTGAAGCACAATAACTGTCCGAACACCTAAAGAACAAACCTCAGCCCAACGCTCAGTAATTGCTACAAAAACTAAACGTACGCAATGGACTTTCAAACACAGAGGATACTGAAATTCGTGAGCTGTAGTTATACTGATATAAAGAGACACCCTATAACTCATGGATATATTGATATAGAGAGACACCCTATAACTCATGGTTATGTTGATATAAAGAGACACCCTATAACTCATGGTTATGTTGATATAAAGAGACGCCCTATAACTCATGGATACATTGATATAGAGGGACACCCTATAACTCATGGTTATGTTGATATAAAGAGACACCCTATAACTCATGGATATATTGATATAGAGAGACACCCTATAACTCATGGTTATGTTGATATAGAGAGACGCCCTATAACTCATGGATATATTGATATGGAGAGACACCCTATAACTCATCATTATGTTGATATATAGAGACGCCCTATAACTCATGGATATTTAGATATAAAGAGCCACCCTATAACTCATGGTTATGTTGATATAGAGAGACGCCCAATAACTCATGGATATTTTGATATAAAGAAACACCCTATAACTCATGGTTATGTTGATATAGAGAGATGCCCAATAACTCATGGTTATGTTGATATAAAAAGACACCCTATACCTCATGATTATGTCGATACAGAGAGACGCCCTATAACTCATTTATATATTGAAATAGAAAGACACCCTATAACTCATGGTTATAGGGCCCTATAACTCATGGAATAACACCAGAAGAGTCACCATCGTCTTGCCTAACTAGTAACCTAAGTATTGTACACTCATAATCAATTACCAGGTGATCTCAAGTCTCAAAATGCTATATAAAAGTAGTAATTGTAATGTCTCATGGTATTAGATCCCGTCATTCGTCTGAATCATGCGCCTTTTTATTCCCTTATATCATTTACATTCAATTAGCGCTGCATGAGTGCTTTTGAAAGTTGACGTTCATTAGATCGTTCAAGTTCTCAAAATGCCAGCCTTCGGAAACGGTAACTTTAAAAGTAATGTTGTCGGGATACAAATAATTTTTTGAATGTGTTATTAATACATAAATTCATGACGGCCCTCGGATTATTTTGCAGTATCATTATTAAGTTCAGAGTTTTATCCTGGCAATGTTCTTCAATTGGTCGAACTGGTGATGTAGGAGTTATTTTTTCCTAGACAAATTTTATATGGATCAGAAGAAGTTCTTCCCATTCGGCAGAAGCCTAACAAATCTCCTGGTATACTCCATACCTGAGCTTTCCGCTTCAGCTTTGATCGTAGGCATTGTTTCAGTACTTACAGCTAAAACCATTTGATTTCATAATTTATTTCCTACACCGGTGGATATGATTGAAAGCATAAGTTGCAGTTGTACGTCAGTGGGATTAACGTTTTTGTTCACTAGTAGAATTGCATACCTGATGATGTCACAGACCGGCAGCCGAGTTTGGTCGTGTTCACAAAGATTACTCGGAACATCATTATTTATCCAATGCAACACGCCTCTCCGGTGAGTAGCGTGCATACCCCACAATATCGCTTTCCACTAGTCTGGACATTGTTACTTCGATTAATAATTCAACTCAACTGGTCCAGTCTTGGCTTAGCTGAGCCTCAGAAATACCTGTCTTGAAACACTCATACCCAGTGAACAAATCAATCTGGAATAGAACCGGTAACGCTAAGTTAACCATATCCTGACACAGAGAGGCATTCCTAAAAATATGTATTAAAATGGGCTCCAGTTCTATTGGGGTACATGGAAATGCATAATTATTGTTCTTTCAAAATGGTTGCCTCTGAAGAACTAACCAAGCCGTGTTATATCGATTTTTTTTACTTTCAATCAGACGAAAGGTGCTAACGTTTCCAGTACTGTATAACACTCCAGACGATATAGATTCCTGCAGCTGCAGCATGCCTCCATTCTGACGCAATACATTTCTGTGTCAGCTGTGTTCCTCAATCCAAACGCGATAGATCACTGCAGCGGCTGCACGGAAGAAAGTATCAACTAAATTGATGTGGGTGACCCTCCAGAAAAGAATGGAAAGATGGGCATTCTCCAGTGCTTTTGGACCGTGTAGCAAGATGAGTGTGACAGAAAGGGAGCATTTTTGGATAAAAGTCTGATTAAGTGAGTGGAAAATTTTGACAAACTTAAAAAACGTATTATTGCTGGGGGACCTAAATGAGAAAATTGGAGTAGTGGTGGTGAAGAATGTGTCTGGAGGGTTTGTTATGCCAGGTAGAAATGACAACGGAGAGAATCTGATATGTTTGTGCAAAGAGCGGGAGCTGGTGGTGGATAACCAGTTCTTCAACAAGAGAGGTATCTCCATGTACACGTGGGTAACGATGGCTCATGGTGCGTGCAGTGGTATGAGGAGTGCTGTTGGATTTTGCATAGATTTCGATAAGACTGGTGTGGAGGCTGTAGGAAGTGCTGTTGTTGTGAGGGGAAGGTGGAAGAATGTCCTCTCATCCCGTTAGAAGATGAACATTGGGGAGAAAGGGAAACAAAAGTGTGGACGGAAGAAAGAGATTGTTAAAATGAGTGAATTGAATGTGGTAAGCAGAGCTGAGGACTTCCAGCTGGCATTGAACGAGGAATATGATATTGTGAGAGGAAGAGGCCTGAGGAATGTAGAGGAAGAATGGGTTTGTTTAGAGATGCGGTGTTGAGATGTCCGAAACATGTGTGATGTGAGATCTGTGTGGACTGGTGTGGAAGGAAGGGTAGTAAATGGTGAAACGATGAGGTTAAAATGACGGTGGTGCAATAAAAAGAACGCTTTTGAGGAACGGTTGTAGGCGAGGTCGGTGGTTATGTCACTCAGATAATGATGAGAAAAAAATGTGCAGCGTGTGGTGAGGAAAACAATGAGTGACAAAGATGGCAATTGTGGGAGAATTTTGTGGAGATCAAAATGACGTTTTGGAAAGAGGTATGGAGGGTTTGAAAGGTTATTTTAGGATGAGCTGGACTGGAGGATTATTTTAGAATGAGCTGGACTGAGTATTTTGAGCTGTTGAATGCTTAGGATGTTAGAATAGATGACTACGTTGCTTTGGGTGATGATGTACGGATGCCGGTTATGAGAACAACAGTTGTTGCGAGCATCCCTACAGATGAGGTGCAGAAATCGGTGGACGGGATAAAGGCAGAGGAAGTACTTTGGTTGGACGGCGTTGCAGCTGAGTGTTTTAAGAGAGGTTTTGTAGGAGTATTCGAATAGTTTGTGAGGCTACTAAATCTGTGTTCCTGTGCTGAATTGAATGCTGAACCTTACGTGGTATTTATTTGTTGTGTGTGGATACCAGGCAGCTTGAGAGCCCTAATCTAAAACATCAGAGACAGTACAAACAAATGCGTTAGTCTGGAGTTGACGGCAATTTGTTATTACCGGTCCAAAGTTGCTAAATTAGCAACAGGGCTTTTTTCCAAAACAAGGAGCGAGGTGAGTTCCTGGTTCCAAGTGTAAGTGGGACTGCCACTAGATTGCGTTCTGTTTCCACGATTGCTTAACCTCTGCATGGATTCAGTGGTAAGGAATATTAACGTGAGTGTGCGGAGGAGTAATTGGGCGTAGTAGTAAATTGAGTCAGTAACTGTCTGCTTATGATACGGTATTGTGACAGTCGGATGAGAAGTTGTGTCCGCTTGTGTCGGAGTTTCGTCGAGTGTGTGAGGAGAGGAAACTGCCAGTTAATGTGGGTATGAGTAAAGTGATGTGATGTTACAAGGAAGAAGATGCAAGCGGAATTAGTGTCCTCCTCAATGGTGAGTTGTTTGAGGAAGTTCAGTAATTTGGATACTTGGGATCGCATGTGGAGATGATTTAACAAATGGAAAAATTAAAATTAAGTTAACTTACTTACGAGTTTGATGATTAATAAATTAAAAGCAGCAATAAAATTGTGAAATATTTACTATAAGTGCAAATTTTCAATATTTATCAGAGATCCTCATCAGGCGCCACAAATAAACTGAAGTGAATTCTAAAATGGAGGAGGGGTGCACTCACTATAAAGTGTAATGAGCTGCTGGACCATTGATTTGGTAGAAATAGGGTTGCATGATGGGGAATGGCTTGTCTACTCTGCTCTACATGGCTGAAACGGGGAGGGGAAGTGCTAAGTAGTTGAATATTTTCGAGTGAAATGTTTGATAGAGATGGCCAGGATGAATCGGAGGGATGGGATCAGGAATGATTTGTGAATTAATATGCAAAATGTAAGAAAGTTGGAGGACAGAGTAGATAAACTTGATCTGAGTTCGATCGGATACATGCTGATGATGGATGATGGGAAATTAGTAGCATATCAGTTTGGGATTCAGTTTGGCCTCGGATTTTGTTCACAACACTTCGCGAATGGACGTCCTTCTCCCTTTGGCGATTTGGACAACATTATTCAATTTTGATCACGCTACGTCAGGAACTTTTTTCGTGTCGTTTCACTGCTCGGGTATCCATGCAACGGATTGGTCTCGCATTGCATCCGTGAGGAGGTAAACGAATTTTTCATCTTCATAAGTTAAGCAATGTAGGTACTTATATCCCCTCCGCCTCCAACTGATACCACCGGGGGAACTGAAACCTTATATTTTTTTATGATCAGTTGAAAGAACTTTCGATTCATTGTTTTTCTCATATCAAACACTGTTATTTATCGCACTCACACTAAGCTCATAAATCGTCACCATATTTGCAAGGTTCGACTTATCTTATAATGTTAAGAGCCAAGGATGCATTAATTCTTTCAACATCTCGTCGACGATGTTATGTATCAAGAAGGGATAAAAGGAAACGTTGGTTCTCCAGCTCAGGTCAGTACTGACCGTCCAGGACTACCAACCTAACGTATCTAAGAAATTCAGAGTGCACACTGCGTCAATCGGTTCACAATAAGGCTAGCATGAAATGCTTTAGACAAAAAGGATACTTGAGTACGAAAGCGGATTGTCCATATTGCTTAAACAAGTAACTACTGGCTACACACTTCCCTGATTATAAGTAAATATAAATGCTAAAAAGATATTTCAACCAAATAGGTGCATCCCTACTTATTGTATTATACTGTAGCAGAGTTTTCTATTACGTAGAATATGTGGAGTGTAAAAAATAGACACAGAGGGCACATAGGGCTTTGATGTGCTTCTATGCACCCAGCTTCGTTCCCGAGGATTATTGTGGAGTTTTTTATGTCGCACTAATAACACAAATATTGGGAGATTACTGGACTTAGGAACAGCTTTTCCAATAGTTCAACTAATTGTTCTGACGTTTTCAGCTTATAGATGCACCTACAGTATTGCACTTCTCTCCTCGGCTCTATACACTCAACTCCCTGCCTAGACAAGCAGTCCTGCTTACAGATACACACAGCGAATATCAATAGTGTTCACCCGTCCTATGAATGCACAAACGCGCTGATTTCATCGGTTTCCAATAACAGCGTTCTGGACACGGTAGTGGGACTTTTTTTATTGATACTATGTTATGGAACTTGTGTCATGTCGAGGGACTCGTTAGTGTTTGAGGGACTCGGGGCTGCATGAGGGACACGGGGCTGCTTGTAAGATCCGGGGCTGTTTATAGGACTTGGGGTTGTTTATTTGAGATCTTAGAGCTGTTAGGAGGACTCGGTCCTGTTTGTGGAACTCAAGACTGTTTGGAGGACTCGGAACTATTTGAGGAACTCCGTACTGCGCTGGGTGATCAGAATTATCTGGTCTGAGCAATTCACGGCTGCTTGGAGGACTCAGGCTGTCTGGGGGACTCGAGACTTGGAGAACTGGAGGCTGTTTGGAGGATTTGAGATTTTTTGGGGGACTCGGCGTTAAAATGAGTGTTTGATTCGGCATAGGAATTTGCGGCTCTTTGTGGGATTCGAGGCTGTTTGCGGGATACGGGGTTGTTCGGAGGACACGTGGCTGTTTGGAGGACTTGAGGCTGATATGGGGACCTGGGTGTTTGGGGAGTCGGGCTGTTTGAGGGACAATCAATGGTTTTTCAGAATTCGGAGCTGTCTGGGTGACTCGGGGCTGTTCAAGGGACATTTTTAATGGAAGACTCCAATTGCACTGAGAATAATCATTTATATCAGTTTGCGCGAGCTTTCCACCCACGCGGGCAGCAGGCGCACGCCTAATTTTATATTACTATTTGTTCCATCACGCCATCACGCACACGAAGCCATTCTTCATTTTCACAGGCAGAATGCGTATAATGTGTGACGTCTTCTTCATGTGTCAGATGTTTTTTGTCGTTATGGTAAACAAGTATTCGATCGTACATTTAAACAATACTTGCAATATCCTGTGTTTTTAAAAAGGTGTTAGATATCTCAGAATGATATCATGAAATGTCCAAATAAAATAGGTAATAATGATCTTGGTCTGCGATACAACAACAGACTATCATTATTGCTGCCTCACTGACAAGTTATCACCGCTTTTCTGCCATTCAGAAATAGTTTCTGTTGAAGAACACTCGTTAACATTTCATAATTGTTCCCGCTATGTACGTGATGTGGTCGGGATTTACTTCAGCACTTTATTTTTACCCGACCGTTTTGAAATAACTTTATTACATTTATTTTAAATACTGATCTTAACCACGTCATGAGACTTGATCATAATACGAACCACAGAATCCAGACTGTACTTATTTTCTGTGTAGTTGCAATATTCTAAGACATTTACCTTATTTTATAGTTAAGTGAGCGCGGCCATCTTGGTGGTCCAAAAAACTGTCACAGTGGCTGTCATCCGAATCTCTATTTTCTATAACTAACTTTCTCAATTCCTAATCCTCATAGTAGGTTAGTCTACAACTATCACTGCTTCACTAATTCGAGCTTTCTAGGCATACATTGTCGTCTTAATCTAAAACTTAGCGTCACATTGGGAGATATTTGGGAGCATTATCCACTAGGCCGGAGGGTGGGAACACGTCCGCACTGTACGCAATTTCAAATACAACCAGCTCCTTCGGATTAGGGGGACCAACTCAGCGTTAACCCGCCATCTAGCGACCGCTTGGTGGCAGGTCTACTTGTTTACATTGCTCCGACCGTGGCTTACCGCTTCCACTCGAAAGATTATATTTAGCTACTGTACTATAATAATCCTCATTATCTCATAAGTTGAGATTTACCTTGAACATTACTTATTTGCATTACCTCATTCTCATTGACATGTATTATTTCAATCTTATTTATTCACACGTCTAGTATGAATCGAGAGGAATGAAATCGGACACAGCGGCTGACAGACCGGAGATGGAAGGAGTGGGGGTTTCTACCCTCCCCACCTCAGGAATGCCCAACCGATGACGACCAGACTTCCTTTACAAATTGAATACACACATAGGTTTGCAATGAAATGTCTTAGTTGACAGAGGATAAGAAATGTTTCCCACACACTCTCACCTAAGAAGAAGGAGTGTAGTCACTTATTATAACTGAGTGACAATTCGCCGACGAGCGGTCAAGGCTGCTTCCCGAGTTGGTCGGGCAGCATTTGATTCGTTTGCACCTGTGGGAATGGGAATATCCCTGGTGCCGTTGACGGTGGAATGCGCTTCATTTCCACGCTCGGTGCCTAATTGATAAGGCGACGTCGAGTCTTGACTCTGCGACTCTGGTGGACTCTCAATGGCTTCCACTGCTTGCACCTCTAGTGGGTACAGCAGAGTCACCGGTCGACTGATGGTGCCTCCACGAGTTATGAGTTTCACGCTTCTCACGTGACCGTCTTTAACTGCGTGGGCTTCGATGATCCTGTTCAGACTCCATAACAGCCTGGGGCCCTCGTTGTGGATCTGAACTGTGTCACTCACCTTCGGTGCAATGATTTCTCTGGCATCCACCGCTTGATGCCGCAGTATGGTTATGTATTCTTTTTTAAACCTTGTCTGAAAACGATGCAGAAACTTTTGGACATTCCTTTTACGTCGTGTTAAAAGCTCTGCTGTAAACATTGTGGGATCTAGCTCTTCCTCCGGGTCCAGTGTTGCCACTGGCACGCTGTCCAGACGATATCCGAGCATCAGCGGGGATGGCGTGAAGGGTTGAGAGTCATCAATGAGTCGAAAATAGAAGTTAGCGGATGATCATTGAGGTCCGCTTCTATCTCGCAGAGTACGGTGTGTAGCTCATCTTCCGTCACCATTGCTCTGTGTAACGTTTTCTGTCGACAAAGCTTGACCATCTTCACGATCCTCTCGGAGGAGCCTCCGAACCAAGAGGGCCTGCTATGGTTGAAATGCCACTTGCATTTGTTTTGATTCAGAGTGTTCCAAACCCTGTGATGTTCCTCCCAACACTGGAGTATTTTTGCGGAGCTCACAAAGTTCAACCCATCGTCATAATTAACATTCGGGGATAGGAGCGACGAGAAGAAAACCGTTGAAGAGTTCCCAAGAAGGCTTCTGCAGACAAATTCTTAGCAACTTTCAAGTGTACTGCCCTGGAGGATGCACATGTGTACAGTGCGATGCACCATTTTTGGATTAGTGTCTTCTCTTTCACATAAAGGGGACCGTCATAGTCCACACCTGTTACAGCGAATGGATGAGACTGACACACCCTGTATCATGGAAGGGGAGGGGTTGGCGGTACACGGTAGTGTGTCCCACGTTCTCTTCTGCAATGCATGCAATTCCGTATTGCTTCTTTGTTTATTTTTTGCCTAACCCTGGAGATCCACCATCTTTGACGCAGGCTGGCCACGACGTGGTTTATTCCCATGTGGTGCTTGACAATGTGTTCTTCTTCAATGATAATTTTTGTGACCCTATGTTTGGTAGGTAGCAGGATTGGATACTTCACAGAGTCCTCAATCTCGGCATCTGTGATCCTGCTCACCACCACTAGCTTGTCACCCTTGACGCTTAAATTTAACTGCTTCATTAATGTAGTGATACCCTTGGGACTTGGTTTGCGAAAGAGTTTTATCTCTTCCGCAAACTCCTTCCTCTGGAGATTTTTTACTACCCAATCTTCGGCCCATTCCGTCTCATTGAGTGTCAATTTTCGTTCTTTACCTTGTTTCTTTGACCTCCTATTGTTCTTACCGTGGGTTCTCACATTCGACTTCAGACACTCAATGTACCTCTTTACCCACCCAAAGCTGGTTATTAGTTTTTTGAAAGTGCTACATCTGTTGGCTACTGATAGTAGGAAGTACTCTGAGGGTGGAAGCTCTTCTGCACTATTCACTGTCACACTTTGCACCTGTGCAGGAAAGTTTTCCCACTCCTGGAAATCCGTTATATTCTTTGGCCCAGGCCACCACATGTGAATCGACTTGAGATTACTCGGGTCGATTCCTCGAGTTATCAAGTCAGCTGGGTTTTGACTTGTATGTACATAATGCCAATTACCGTTGGAAATTTTTTTCTTGATGTCTGTCTTCCTGTTCTGTATGTAAGCTTCTAATGAGCCTGTTGAGTGTACCCAGCCCAGTGCCACTTGACTGTCTGACCACATGTGTATGGCCTCAACATTTACTTCCTTTTCATAATCTTTACATATATATTTAGTGAGCCTTGCTCCAAGTAGAGCTGCTGTCAGCCCCAGTCTGGGAACTGAAAGTGTCTTCTCGGGTGCAATTCGTCCTTTTGCCATCAATAATGTGGCCTTACCTTTGCATATTCCGTACACAGCTGCTCCATATGCTATTGTGGAAGCATCTACAAAGATGTGTAGGGTCAATAATTTTCCTATCTCAGAGTTGCGTTTGACAGGTATGTCACTCATCTTGGTGAACTCTCCTTTCAATTTTTCCCATTTGATTGCAATTGCTTCGGGGAGATCCTCATCCCAATCTACCTTTGACTGTCATTTTTTTCTTCATTAGGAACTTGACTTTGAAGGTAATGGGAGTCATTAATCCAAGAGGATCAAATTGAGCAGCTAATCCTCGAAGAATGATTTTCTTTGTTGGTTTACCTGATTCTAACTCTCTAGGAGCCACCATCAAGGAGTCCTGAACAGTGTCCCATCTGAGTCCTAAAACTGGAACAATGGGTCTGGCATCTGATTCACCTTCTTTCTCTGTCAGTTCCTTGAGTTCTGGGTCATTGGTAGCCCATTCACGGAGGTTGAGTCCAGCATCACCCAGGGTATTCTTGTATGAACTGTAGAATTCTTGTAGTTCTGCCTTTGTTGATGCAGTTACTAATAAATTGTCGACATAGATCTTTCTTTTGATCTTGTCTGTTGTGTCCTTTTGCCCTCCATACTTCTCTAAGTGGTGTTCAATTGTTGCATTCAAGATGAACTGTGAGCAAGTGACTCCAATAGGATGACTTTGAAAAGATAGGTGTCTATGGGGCTGTCAGGATCCATGGGATCTCTGGGCGATACAAATATCGTGAAGTCTCTGTCCTGTTCATCCAAACCTACCATCAAAAATGCCTTTGCAATGTCAGAACTGGCAGCTAGTGACCCCAGTCTGAATTGCATCAACGTCTGAGGTAACTCTGGGACCATGGATGGTCCTGGGTACAAACGATCATTTAGACTTACCGCATCATTATGTGGTTTGGCTGAACAATCAAAAACCAACCGCAATGGGGTTGTTGGATATTTCTTTCTCACAGCGTGGTGAGGTAGGTAGTGACATGCATCTGGTGGCTCCATGTCACTTATCCTTTCGATGAATCCTCTTCGTTGTTGCTCTTGCATAACACTGTTATAGTGCTTCAACAGTTCTGGTATTTTCCGCAGACGCTTTAGATTGCTTACCAGCCTTCATTGGGCTAACCGATAATTGATTTGCAGTGTCGGATGCGCCGCCTTCCATGGCAATCTGGCCACATACTCGCCCTCTGAGAATCGGATGCTGTTGTTGGATTGCTCTAGAGCTGCTTTATCATCCGGGTGTGCTTCTTCCGGTGATATCCCTATTGTGTCCAAACGCCACAATAGGTCAACATCCTTTTCCGTTTCTTTGTCTGACACTGCTACCTAAAGTGCAGTTATGCCATTGATTTGAGCGTTGTCTTGAAATTCCTTTATGGGACCTGACAGTAGGTCTCGAAACTTTGAAGACATTATTGTTATCTTCATCCTGTTTTTCAGGAAAAAAAAATCATAATAATGATCTGCTCCAATGAGCATATCAACTGAGTAGTGGACTGTATTTTCAAACTTGTCAGCCAAGTTGGGTCCCTTGGCAATGAGGCGAGTGGCTAGTTCACTGACTCCACTTATGTTAAGCCGTTTAGCCAAAGTGCCGACTTCAATCATTTCCAGGGAGATGTTCTCATGTATCGACACTTCTATGGTGACATTCTTTATGTCATACCGTTCATCAGTTCCTTTGCTGTTGAAACCGTCAATTGTCAGGGTGGTGTGTCGACATGTAGTGTCATCATCGCTCAAGATTCCTCTTTTGATGAAGGACCTCTGAGCCCCTTGGTCAAACAATGCTCTCACAAGTTTTATACCATCCTTTGTTTTCAAACTAACCAAAGCTGTAGGTAGGGCGGTCGCCTTACCACACCCAGCTGCTTGTGCATTCACTGTAGCTACACTAGTGGGAGTGTTGCCCACAGAGCTGGTAGCTGCTGTAATTTAAGACTTTGCATTGCTTGATGCTAGCTTATCTTCACTTCGTCGACCTTTGTTTCTTTTGAAGCAGAGTGCACCGTGCTGTCAGGTGATCTTGCAGTTCTTACAGAATGGTGCCTTCTCAGGGCACTCAGCAGAACTGTGACCTGAATTCAGGCATTTGAAACACAATCTCAACTCTGATTCCCGAGTTTTCCTCTTTTTATTTGTTTTATACCTTGTACGGCGATAGAGAGAATGATCTTCAGCACAAAAAGTGCATCCAGATGTTCCAACTTGGAAGGATCCCACAGTTGACTGGGGTCCTCGGTTGTTTCCATCAGGTGGTCTGGAATGGTGTCCATTGGAATTGCTTCTTGAACTTTCTTGATAGTTTGGCTTCCCGCCTTCGATTATCTGTGGCTTGAATTCAGTCTTACAGTTCTCAAGTCTAGTGATCTCAGACATGAGTGCATCTCGGAATTTAGCCAAACTCCATGCAGTATCTGGGTGTCTGCCCCTACTGCAGGATTTTTCTATCCTTGATGGTAGTTTGCGCCAGATCCGGTGTGTTGTTACTGAGAAACAGTGCCTGCAGTCATTGAAGTCTACTCCTGCTGTCTTCAGATGCCAAAGACTTACCTCTATCTTGGGCTTGTATTCTTGCAGAGATAAAATTGAATAGGCAAGAGCTGGAATATCATCGCGTGCATCCAGATGTGCCATCCTTATGCGATCTTCACTCCCATACAGCTTCTTCAGCATAGCAACTGCTAGTGGGTAGGACTCATTTGTTGGAGCAAACCCAGCCAGTGTATTTTTTGCAGCGCCTTTTAACTTGCTTTGCAGGTATTGAAATTTTTCAGACGCTTCCAGTTCGGGATTTTCATGTACGGTTCTGAAACTTTGCCAGAATGAGGTGAACTTGAGTATGTTCCGGCTGAAATCTAGCATCTCTAGAGTAGGCAGCTTGACTCTCACACTTCTGAGGGAAGAATTGCTTACTGATGCAGCATCTTCATTTTTTGGTGCTGGCTGAACTTCAATTCTTCATCTTCTGACCTTTGCTAGGGTGTAATTCAAGGGTTCCAACGACTCACCATCTTCGTCCCCAAGTTGAAATTTTTCTTCTTGAGGAATGTCAAGTACATGGTAATATTTAGTTAAAAAATAAACATTTGCATCTTATCCTGAGCTTAGTTAATGTTCATCGCCAGTTAGATTCGCAGAATAATCCACAAAAACTCATCCCTAAGGGTCACTCATTCCTAGGGGTAACAAATGAAGCATCCGAAAGAACCATCCGTGGGGGATAAAATAAACAATTTACCCCATCATGCGTAAAATTATATTTATTTTTCTTATCTGCTGTTAAAATAGTATTTTTATATATAAAACTCAGAATTTCAGCTCATATTTCGATTGGTACACAGTTTGAGAATCCAAGGTGACTCCTCTTGCTCAGCTAGAATGCAGTATTTGACACTAGATTTACACTTCCGAATGAATGTTTTGCAGTACTTCTTCAAGACAATAGGGCCCCAAGTTACGAATGAAAAGCAGAATGCTGTAAACTCAGCCAACAGACAGAAGAAATCAAACAACCGAAAATAAATCAGTCATGCCTCCAGCGGTCCATTCAATACCTCGAAACTAGGCTGCAGCTTTGGAATCGAAATTGGAGTGCATGCAGAAATAATGTCATGAATTCACTTGTATGATAAACCGTGAATTAACATTAGTTATATAAATTTATACGGAAACTCCAAATCGTGTAAAGGAACTTCTAATGCACCTCGACTCGGATCTGTCCAATAAGATTATAGCCTATGTACCGGAAAAGAAGCTGTAGCATCTTCGTTCACACGATAATGCAAAGCACTCGTCATATCAAAAACATGCAAAAAAATTATCAGAAAAGTTGTGAGGAAGGTCTTGAAACGAAAAAATTATTATTATGGAAATTGAAATTGCTACGAAGCTACGAAGCCACAAAAACCCAAAACGACTTATAGCTAAATTTTGAACAAAATAAATGCAATATCTTTAATGGGTCCTCATGTTATCCTAAACAAAATGTCCGTAATTATACCATAACTGTCAGTTTTTTATCGTTTCTATACATTTTTGCATTCGTTTCAAAAATGCGTATGAGAACAATTGTTGGTGGGGTGTGTGAACAGAAAGGGTTTCTATTCCTACATGAGTCATGTTGAGATCGTTCTTCTTGGTACTCAGTGTTTTTACCTTGGTTGGTGGATGTACTCACTGTGGCACCGACACAAAAGTCAATTTTCTGTATGTCTTCCGCTGTTTGAACTCACTGTCTTGATGTTTCACGTTGCTGTGGCCAACGATAAAACACACCGAGACAAAAAAATCCTACATGGGAGCACGATATAAATTTTTAATTTGGAGGGCATATCCTACAGTGTCATGTCGCAGTTGCCCTCCATTACTGCGTCAATCATCAGCCCGCACCCAGTCACTCTTTGTTGAGCCTGCCCACTCGGTTATTGTGGCCTATCACTCTAGGCTTAGCACTTCCAGGCTGCTTCGCGTTATTACCACATGCAGCCTTGCGATGGTGACGGGATGGAGGAAACATCTGCTTACTTGTGCGCTCTGACTAGAAGCTGGGATGAGAAAGCTTGTGAAGCGGAGGGCAGCGTGGGGTACCTCAGAGAGGCGGTGGGTGGCTTTGTGGCTATTCACTGAATATTGCGTGTGAGCCTGCTTGATTTGTCTACTAGTACTATGCGCAGTTGGATTTAGATTGAACTGTTCGTATTGCTTCGCTAGTTTGTTTATGGACTGCTGCAAATTAATAATTTGGCCTTCACAGTTCGCCTTCTTGGCCTCTACGGCCATATTTGCAACACTACTATATTTTTTACGTTTTGTTCCGTGATGGGATCACTATCAAAGTGTACAGCAAAATACGTCTTTTTGCTTGTAAAACATTGGTAAGTTTTGAGCAGTTTGGTGTCGTAACCCGATCATGGGGACTGTGCTCTGGTGTAGGGTTGTCGGTAGGGGAGGACGAAAGTTCCCGGGAGGGGAGGTAGAAGTGCTTGTGCTGCCTTGAATCTGCCTTGGTCCAGGAAGTCCTGGATTAGTTCCATTGTAGTCACCTGACGTCTAAACTGTTTCCGATCCACCGGCTAGGCTGCTGTTATTATTTGTTATTTTTTATGGGGATAGTATGAATTCAATTGTGAATAATGACACCTTCATCGGGCCCAAGTTATTCAGATTAATTAAATTGTTTTCGTGGTATAATTCAAACAAGTTCCAATGATTCGCTACTCAACAATTGGTTTCTGCGCACTTGTACAATAGATGTCATCTGCCAATTAAGCTGATCAAATTTTATCAGCACTAATGACACCGACATTAATTGCAATGTTTGTCGATTGGAAGCCATTTTTATATAACTTCATGTCCCTCGAACTGCCACTCGTTCATCTCCTTCCAACGCTTGTTTCTCACTCCCTAAGAGACAGAGGACACACATGTTCTATCGCGATGTGCTTGAAGGCAGACTGACACCAATATGGTTATAACAGAGCCCGGTAATGGCACAGACACGATACAAATGGTGCTGGTCATTGGTACCTACTCGTTGCAAAACCGTGTCCAGCGATGACACCGCTCAACATTGCTTTAGCAGGAATAAAGCTCTACCTGACATTAAGGGTCGATGGCTTTCCCTCCATGTGCTAATTGGAGTTGTTATGAGTATAATTGTTACATGCTATTTTCCGCTACGACTGTTTCTTTTCTTGGTTTCTTAATACAAAACTACGTAGATACACGATGCTCAGACGAGACCGGACCGGGCCAAAACAGGCCAGACGAGACCACACCCGATCAAACTAGATAAGGTTAGAAAAACAAAACGATCACAAGGGCTCATGTCGAGTTGTTCCCATGTATGAAAAGTTGGGTATAGTCAACAAAGCGTTAGACATTTACGTACTCATACAGGAACGGGGAGGTTATAAGGATAGAAAGAAAGAAGGCCCACAGCTACCATCTCAAGCTTATTCTGCTACCACCCCACTTCTACCCGGGGCATTTCGGCCCTCGGGAAGGTTTCTTCCGTTACATATCCGGTCGCCTCTGAAGTGCCACCCTCTATCGACCCGATATTACAGCCACTGTAGGACCCCTCGCCGCGTGTGTCACTCTAGTGCACTTCGGCTCCTTTCGCAACACTTGCTACTGTCGATTCTCCGGACTACTCCTTTTAGTAGCTACTGTGTGAGTAGAGTGCCCAGACATTGATTAACTGGGTTAGTAGCAAAGTGAGTCAACTGCATACATGTTCCTGTAAGAGTAGCATTCAATGACTCTTGGGTTGACAATTGTTACGTACCAAGCATTGATTCGGAGCAAAGGAAGCGTAACGAACGTCAATGGCGGCGGTACAGGTGACGTCAGTGCCCGGTAAGGCATGAATAAAGGATACAGTGGATGAAATAATTTAATGTTGATGTTTGCCAACAGTTGGGTAATACGAGAGCAATAACAAAAAAGCAAAGCGGAATTAGTTAGTAGGAGAATTCTGATGAAAAATAATAGCAATAAGTGAGGTTGTTATGAATTCTGCTATAATTTCACTTACAGGGCAAACTTCAATGCGATTTTTGAGTCCTTCGATATCGTTGGTTCCGTACATGATAATTATTTAAAGGAAATATATATTTCATATTTTCCTACATTTGTATCCTATGTGATTCATTTATATTTGTTTTCTCCGTGAAATTTCATCTTGTTCTTAACTTCCGTGGAAGCCGCAAGTCATCACAACAAATGAAATGCTTTGCAAAATAAAATGGCATATGGGAAATTCTCATCCAGTTTGCAGCACTTAATAGCCAGACAGCATTGGATTAGTGTTTTTCCTTAATATCATAGTATGAGTCGTATTGATGTTTGCCATATGGGACAGTACAAACTTGTACTCTTTATACCATCATTGTGAAATGGTAATCTAAAAAAGTGGGTAACTATTACCATTATTCGTTCATTGACAGCCATTTCTTCTCAATAAAAATGTGTAATATAAGTCATGGTTAAACAGAATTTTTTTTTAATTGAATTGAGTTTTTCATAATTGTTTGGGTGATCAACAGAAACGAGAAAATGCTAAGTTAAATTTGTTAGTTGAGGACGATGTTAACAACAAGTCTGCAACAGTACTTCTGATCCAGCGTCAGGCAGCCTTTTAGTGAAAAGTTAAGGACGATGTTAACACCACTTCTGCAATAGTACATTACCGATTCAGCGTCAGACAGCCTTAAGGTGAAAAGTTCAGGACGATGTTAACACCACGTCTGCAATAGTACAGTGCCGATCCAGCGTCAGACAGCCTTAAGGTGAAAAGTTCAGGACGATGTTAACACCACGTCTGCAATAGTACAGTGCCGATCCTACGTCAGACGGCCGTTTAGTGAAAAGTTTTAACTTGAATCTGAAGGCACATATTTAAAAGTAACCTTTAACTAATATAGAACGAAGATGAGATTGACCACAACGAATTCCAGATTAATTTGAGTTCTCTAACTGTGATTGAACATCATCGGGATCCAATCATTCACTGGCAACTGCGTTAGGGGATTCAATACCCGAAGTATTTGAGGAATAGACACCACCCTTCAAAGTTGGGCTAGGTGGATAATGCCATGCCCTTGATGTTAGAGAGAAAGTCAGCATTAATTATCAGAGCTGCGTTATGCAATTCAATTCCCATGATATTAGAGGAATATATAACCCCCTCAGGGCGGCACTAATTAATTCAATGCCCATGATGTTAGAGAAATATATAACATCGTCAAGGCGGCACTAATTAATTCAATGCCTGTAATGTTAGAAGAATAAATAGCATCGTCAGGGGGGCACTAATTATTTCAATGCTCGCGCTGTTAGAAGAATGGACAACCTTTTCTTGGCTGGGTCAGTTGATTTAATCGTGATATTAGAGGTCCAGACCACACTATGCGCTTGGCTAGGTGATTCATTACCCTGATATCGTATGAACTGGCACCACACTCTGAGCCTAATTAATTGAATCGAAGTCCTTGAGGTCTCGTTGTTTTGGGTACATCGTTCACATCCTGGCTGTCCAATGACTCAGAGCCAAACAGACGTCCGGATAAGAGTTGGCCTGACCTTTGAAGCCCTAAAGGCCAGGCCAGCAGGCGTCAGTCTGCCAAGGAAGTACTGTAAGTTTTGCTCTCGGCTGGAGTAATGAATTCACATAACAGTCTTTTTATTTTGTTATTAATTCCCATAATGTTCGGTATGCCTCAGAAGTGTTCTTATTAGACTGAATTATTTAATGTACATAATATCAGACAAGTATAAAGCTTTTCACTGGGAACACGTGCGCAATTTCCTAAATCTTTTTTTTTCAGTGATCGTGTTCATCACTTGACGTAATAAATACGTAGGAGATGTATGATGATTATTTAAATGTGAGGCAGCTGTCTGGAAGATACCATTTTGGTATTTCAAAAGGAAAAACGACATGGATCTTGCGTGAATATTTTTTTTACTCCAGAATCACGTACACAGTCATATTTGAAATATGCAAGGCAATTTCTTTCAATTTCTTATTGAAGGCAATTTCTTTTCTTGATGCATTTGTCTTTCAACATTCAGGACGATAGTAATAATATTTTTTTTGAACAGAAGAGAGCATATTTTCAGATCCTAAAGTCAAACATATGATACAAAAAGTCTTAAGTTGGACAGTTGACTATTGCGCTCGTTTCGTTTACATGTGTAAGGCAGTGCATTGACGCTCGTCAACACATCTAAACGGGATACTCGTTTCGTTTACATGTGTAAGGCAGTGCACCGACGCTCGTCAACACATCTAAACGGGATACTCGTTTCGTTTACATGTGTAAGGCAGTGCACCGACGCTCGTCAACACATCTAAACGGGATACTCGTTTCGTTTACATGTGTAAGGCAGTGCACCGACGCTCGTCAACACATCTAAACGGGATACTCGTTTCGTTTACATGTGTAAGGCAGTGCACCGACGCTCGTCAACACATCTAAACGGGATACTCGTTTCGTTTACATGTGTAAGGCAGTGCACCGACGCTCGTCAACACATCTAAACGGGATACTCGTTTCGTTTACATGTGTAAGGCAGTGCACCGACGCTCGTCAACACATCTAAACGGGATACTCGTTTCGTTTACATGTGTAAGGCAGTGCACCGACGCTCGTCAACACATCTAAACGGGATACTCGTTTCGTTTACATGTGTAAGGCAGTGCACCGACGCTCGTCAACACATCTAAACGGGATATTTTTTGCCGGAAGACTGGAGTTGTAACTCTCGTCAGTGGATTTTTTCCTTCTGAATCGTTCCTGGTTGTATTTGGACCTCGTAACGCTGGTAACTAATGAGTTGCAAGTAATAAAACAAACTAGTGCAAGCGGCGTAACCATTTACCTCGCGTCATGTATTTTGACATGGAAAGCCTTCGAAAGCGAACGTTGTGACAGTGGGAAAAGGAAAATGTTAAAAGGCATGATGCAGGGGATCATGCTCTCTTCAGGATAGTTGCCTTCTCATGCAACTTTCACTAGATATTGTTAAGTGAGGAAAAAGTAATTATGATGAAATTATTGATGTTCTCCATTTATAATATTGAAATGTTTGAAATAACATTTTTTATTATCTTTCCCCAGGTTATTGCCCAAACCAGAGGTCTTTGCAGGTGTATTTTGCCACAATTAAACAGAATAACGCAAATTGATATGAGTACTGTCATTTTGATAACAGTATGTTGGTTTCTTTTGTAAATCACAATCGTACATGCCTCTGACGACGGTCTTTTCAGCACATAATCCCATGAGAGGGAAAAACATGAGCTCTCCGAAGAAACCATGACCAACGTTTTAGATTAGGACGATAATGTATGTGGCTCTCAGAAGAAGTACACAATTGTAGTACCCTTGGAAACCAATTATAAATGTTGATTATCACTTGATACTTTTTAAGTAGTAAAAATCCACAAGGAACAATCAGGCCAACAGACGATGGAGAACGTCAAAAGCTCAGCAGATGACCTTCCGCTCGCACCCATGCTGCCAGTCGACTTCTTCCCGGGCACCAGTGCGGTGAGTCGACTTCTTCCCGAACGCCAGTGCGGTGAGTCGACTTCTTCTTCTTCACGAGTACCAGTGCTGTGAGTCAATTACTCCCCCAGCAGCAGTTCGGTGAGTTGATTTCTTCCTGAGTATCAGTGCAGATAGTCGACTTCTTCGCGTTCACTAACTAGTGCTGCGAGTCGATTCTTACCCAAGCACCACTTCTTCCTGAGCCCCAGTGCGGTGAATCAACTTCTTCCCGAGCACTCAATTATGCGATGGGTCGACTTCTGCGGTGAGTCGATTACTTTTCGACTGCCGTTGCAGTGAGTTGTCTTTTTACTGAGCATCAGTGCGGTGAGTGGACTTCTTACGAACACTTGTGCGGTAAGTCGACTTCTTCCCGAACAGCAGTGCTGTGAGTCGACTTCTTGATCACCCGTGCAGTGAGTCGATTTCTTCTTGAGCCCTACTGATGCGAGACGACTCCTCCTCGCAATTAGCGCAGTGTGTCTGCTTCTTCTCGAGCACCAGTGCGGTGAGTTGATTATCGAACACAAGTGCGGTGAGGCGCTTCCCGAATAACAATGCGGGGCGACGGTTCTTGGTCATCAGTGCGGTGAGTCGACATTTCTCCAAGCACCTGTGTGGCTGGTCGATATCCTCCCGTGCAAAAGTGCGACGAGTCGACTACTTTCGAGCAACAGAGTGGTGAGACAACTATCCCGAGCGCCAGGGCAGTGAGACGATCTTTCCGATTACTAGTGCGGTGAGTCAACTACTTCCCAATCACCAATGCGGTGATTCGATGTCTTCCGCTCACCAGAGCGGTGGGACGACTTCTGATCGAGCACCCGTGCGGTGAGTCGACATATTCCCTATCAACAGTGCGGTATGACATCTCAATCATCACTGCAGTGAGATGATTTCTAACCAAGCAACATTACGTTGGAGCTACTGCTACCCAATCACCAGTGCGGTGAGTCGACTTCTTACTTAGCACAGTGCGGTGAGTCGACTTCTCGAGTTCCGGTGCGATGTGTCGATTTCTTCCGGAGCACCAGTGCTGTGAGCAAACTTTTCGAGCACAGGTGCTTTGCGTCTATTTCTTCCTGAGCACCAATGCTTTGAGTCGATTCTCGAGCACCAGTGCTGCAAGTATTATAGTAATATTTGATAATCCTCATCAACCTGTTTTTCGTGACCTGTGTTTATGATCGGTACATATTTCGGTATAAGTTTATTTTATCGAATATGATTGGAAAGGTTGCGCCCGAGCGCTGCGATCATGCGGCATGTTACCAAACTAAGTTATGAATTTTATTTCTATGTAGATGGCATAAATTAAAACGTTATGCAAATATCGATGGAAAAGTCATATTGGTCTATCAATATAGATTGATGTAGGGTCGTGTACGTATGCAGTAGCCCCCAAAATATAATATGTAT
>SDVV010003123.1:0-21813 GCA_016164225.1 Gammarus roeselii | reverse complement strand
TCTCACGCTCGTCTTACGCGTGTTACATATCTTTGGCTGCTAATCACTTGTGTAACTTGTGTTTATTTTCAGTACCCTATTGATTTAACCTGTTGACGTGTTACCATTTCTTTATGAAAAAGACAAATTATAAAACCAATTGATCTTCATTCAACCCTGATTTACCCAATTATTCGCAACCCTGAACTGAAAATCTTAACAAATGCTGCTCTGAGACACGAGTTGAGACAGGAGCAAATGCTGCTCTGAGACAGGAGCTGAGACAAGGGCAAATGTTGCTCTGAGACAGGAGCTAATGGATGTATTGATATGGTGTAAATAGTCAAATAAAATGAAATTATCCAATGGCCTTTTGCAAGCTCTCTTAAATTATGTGAATCTCAATGAAATACCGCTGCCAAAGTTTGATTGTGCAATTTCACAACATTTCGAAAGTGAAAAGATAAATACAATGGTTCCATCGAACTATTTCTCCATCCACACACTCCATGTCCTTGATCTCGACACATGCATCTTCTGATCAGATATCCGTGCTGTCGGTGCACCATTTTTTGTGCTCGCAGGTCTGCACGCCCATCCGTAGTGTTTGACAATCTAAACGTTCGGTCTGTAGCTTCCTTCTATGCGGCCGTATGGCCGCTATCAATGAGGGTGTAATGAAGGACAAGTCCCTCTCCATCCTCGTCGCCCCCGCCCATTCAAGAATTGAGCCCTACTGGCCGCCCTCTAGAGATGAGCTATCACCAGTTCATTTTGAACTTTGTTTTCGCCAATTCTAATAGTGCATCTGATAGTCCAGTGCCATTGAAGGACTGTATCATTGGTCTTTACCGCTCCTAACCATGCTTTTTCTTGCAGGTGCCAGCACAGACGTAGGTGCGACCCTGACGCGGCTGTGCCTTCGCCATCGCGAGGTGGCGTCCAGGGTCCGTAACCTGGCAGCGGCGCTGCTGGACACCACAATACATCCGCTCCAGGCTAGGCTGGACGATTGGAAGAAGACAACACTTGCTCTGGACAGAGACCACACTAAGGGTGAGTAAGGGTCATGCTGAAGGCGAGTGCTGGCCATGCTGAAAGCGAGTGCTGGTCATGTAAAGGCGAGGCGAGTGCTGGCCATGCTGAAGGAAGGCGATTGCTGGCCATGCTGAAAGCGACTGCTAGCCATGCTGAAAGCGAGTGCTGGTCATACTAAAGGCGAGGCGAGTGCTGGCCATGCTGAAGGCGAGTGCTGGTCATGCTGAAAGCGAGTGCTGGCCATGCTGAAGGCAAGGCGAGTGCTGACCATGCTAGAAGCGAGTCCTGGCCATGCTGAAGGCGATGCGAGTGCTGGCCATACTGGAGGCGAGGTGAGTGCTGGTCATTCCAAAGGCGAGGCGACTGCTGGTCATACTGAAAGCGAGTGCTTGCCATGCTGAAGGCGAGGCGAGTGCTGGCCATGCTGAAAGCGAGGCAAATGCTGGCGATACTGAAGTCGAGGCGAGTGCTGGCCATGCTGAATGTGAGTGCTGGCCATGCTGCAAGCGAGTGCTGGCCATGCTGAAAGCGAGTGCTGGCCATGCTGGAAGCGAGTGCTGACAATGCTGAAAGCGAGTGCTGGTCATACTGAACCAGAGGCGAGTGCTGGCCATGCTGAAAGCGAGTGCTGGCCATACTAAAGGCGAGGCGATTGCTGGCCATGCAGAATGTGAGGGCTGGCCATGCTGAAAGCGAGTGCTGGGCCATACTGAAGGCGAGGCGAGTGCTGGTCTTGCTGAAAACGAGTGCTGGCCATGCTGAAGGCGAGGCGAGTGCTGGTCATGCTGAAGGCGAGTGCTGGCCATGCTGAAGGTGAGGCGAGTGCTGGCCATGCTGAACGTGAGTGCTGGTAATGCTAAAAACGAGTGCTGGCCATACTGAAGGCAATGTGAGTGCTGGCCATGCTGAAAACGAGTGCTGGTTATGCTGAAGGCGAGTGCTGGTCATGCTGAAGGCGAGTGCTGGTCATACCGATAGCAAGTGCTGGTTATGCTGAAGGCGAGTGCTGGTCATGATGAATGAGTGCTGGCCATGCTGAGAGCAAGTGCTATCCTTGCTGAAGGCGAGTGCTGGTCATGCTGAAGGCAAATGCATGGTCATGTTGAGGGTGAGTGCTGGTCATGCTGAAGGCAAGTACTGGTCATGCTGAAGGCAAGAGCTGGTCATGCTGAAGGCGAGTGCTGGTCATGTAAGGACTGGCTCCACTACGGGTTGATGCGGGCTGTGCTAGGGGTGAGTGATATGCAAGGGGCGACTGCTGGCCATGCTAGAGGCGAGTCTGACTATTATATGGGCGAGATCTGGATATGTGAAGGGCGAGTGCTGGCCATGCTAGGGACAAGTCTGACTATTCTACGGGTGAGAGCTGGCTATGCAAGGGGTGAGTGCTGGCCATGCTAGAGGCGAGTGCAGACTATCCTTTGGGTGATAGCTGGCTATGCAAGGGGTGAGTGCTGGCCATGCTAGGGACGAGTCTGACTATTCTATGGGTGAGAGCTGGCTATGCAAGGGGTGAGTGCTGGCCATGCTAGAGGCGAGTGCAGACTATCCTTTGGGTGATAGCTGGCTATGCGAGGGGGTGAGTGCTGGCCATGCTAGAGGCGAGTACAGACTATTCTATGGGTGAGAGCTGGCTATGCGAGGGGGTGAGTGCTGGCCATGCTAGAGGCGAGTACAGACTATTCTATGAGTGATAGCTGGCTATGCGAGGGGGTGAGTGCTGGCCATGCTAGAGGCGAGTACAGACTATTCTATGGGTGAGAGCTGGCTGTGTAAAGGGTGAGTGCTGGCCATGCTAGAGGCGAGTACAGACTATTCTATGGGTGAGAGCTGGCTGTGTAAAGGGTGAGTGCTGGCCATGCTAAGGATGATTGCTAGTCACACTACATGTTAGTGCTGTATAGCTCGATGTGAGTGCTGATCATGCAAGAAATGAGTGCGGGCTGCGCCAAGAGTTAGTGCCGTTGCTGTTCATACTGATGAAATTTGGTGTAACTAACAATGGTTTTATATATATACATATATATATATAGCTATATATAGCTATATATATATACATTTATATATATATATGTATATATATATGTATATATATGTATATATATATGTATATATATATGTATATATATGTATATATATGTAGGAACATGTAACATGTAACAATGTAAATAGTTACATAAAATAATTACAGTAACCATGGTTTATCCACTACGACTTGGAGGAATGAATGTTTGTTTATGCATATTTTGTTCATATGTTATTCTAAACTTAACATAGCTAATTGAACATTTTTACAAAGTAGAGTTTGACCATTTGTGGAAGCCTGTTTTAATTAATACTCTGACCATTTGAGGATGCCTGCTTCAATGCACTGATCAAAATGAACGCTTGCACTGATACTCTTACCATATGAGGACGCCTGCTACAATAATCCACCCTTCAAATAAGAGGCACACGAATGTAGCCTATACATACAGCTACTGAAGCAGCTACTGTATTCAAGTGTTTGTACAAATAGATGTTGTAATCGTGAAAAGCCCTCCTACTGAGAGGCCCACCAGCTCACACAATTCAATGTCGCTCTGTAACGATCTCACGGTATTCAGTTCGTCTTCTTATCTTCATAGTTAGGTGTAGCTATCTAAATTTACAGAATATGAACTGCTTACATGCCTTAAGCAATCAATGCTTAACTGGAAATGATATAGCTAGCTATGAGCGTCTTTTCAATATTAAGTTTCATTACGTCCGTGATTGGTTTTTCGTTTTAGATTGTTGCTAAACTAACATAGCGATCCATGATATAGCTAGCTATGAGCGTCTTTTCAATATTAAGTTTCATTACGTCCGTGATTGGTTTTTCGTTTTAGATTGTTGCTAAACTAACATAGCGATCCTTGATTGCCATCACTGAACATTGCTCCCTTCGAAGTTCCAGTTAGATAACAACGTCTTTATCTCGGTCTTAGTTACTGAATCTTAACGTGACTTCTTTTTTGCAGAGTATAAAAAGGCGCGCACGGAGCTCAAGAAAAAGACGGACATGGTCACGAGACTGCACAAGAAAGCTAAGAAGTCCAACAAGCCTCAGACAAACAAAGTTAGTAGCTCTTTTATCGTACGTGATCAGCATTTTGGTAGATTGCCTTCGGTTGTCTTTGTGCGCACTACTTGAACTTTGTTATCCTAGTAGTGTTAGGTTGGTACAAAGAGAAAAAAAAGTAAGCATGCTCTCATATAGCTAGTTTATTTGTAACCTTGGCGCAATATCGCCACGTTTTGAGAAGCATAATAAGAGCAAGTTCGCACCCAGTGGCCCTTGGCCGAAACATGTGTTAATTTTGGTTTAGTTCAGCCTTGAGTAGTTGTCTTAGTCCAGCCAAGAGTAGTTGTCGTAGTTCAGCTTAGAATAGTTGTCTTAGTTCAGCCTACAGTAGTTGACTTAGTTCAACCTAGAGTAGTTCTTAGTTCAGCCTAGAGTAGTTGTCGTAGTTCAGCCTAGAGTAGTTGTCATAGTTCAGCTTAGAGTTGTTGTCGTAGTTCAGCTTAGAGTAGTTGTCATAGTTCAGCCTAGAGTAGTTGTCATAGTTCAGCCTAGAGAAATTGTCATGTTTTAGCCTAGAGTAGTTGTCGTAGTTCAGCCTAGAGTAGTTGTCGTAGTTCAGCCTAGAGTAGTTGTTGTAGTTCAGCCTAGAGTAGTTGTCTTAGTTCAGCCTAGAGTAGTTGTCGTAGTTCAGCCTAGAGTAGTTGTTGTAGTTCAGCCTAGAGTAGTTGTTGTAGTTCAGCCTAGAGTAGTTGTTGTAGTTCAGCCTAGAGTAGTTGTTGTAGTTCAGCCTGGAGTAGTTGTTGTAGTTCAGCCTAGAGTAGTTGTCATAGTTCAGCCTAGAGTAGTTGTTGTATTTCAGCCTAGAGTAGTTGCTGTAGTTCAGCCTAGAGTAGTTGTCATAGTTCAGCCTAGAGTAGTTGTCATAGTTCAGCCTAGAGTAGTTGTCATAGTTCAGCCTAGAGTAGTTGCCATAGTTCAGCCTAGAGTAGTGGTCGTAGTTCAGCTTAAAATAGTTGTCTTAGTTCAGCTAAGAGTAGTTGTCGTAGTTCAACCACTAGTAGTTGTCATAGTTCAGCCTATAGTAGTTGTCATGTTTTAACCTAGAGTAGTTGTCTTAGTTCAGCCTAGAGTAGTTGTCTTAGTTCAGCCAAGAGTAGATGTCGTAGTTCAGCAAAGAGTAGTTCAGCCAAGAGTAGTTGTCGTAGTTCAGCCTAGAGTAGTTGTCTTAGTTCAGCCTAGAGTATTCGTCTTAGTTCAGCCACTATTAGTTGTCATAGTTCAGCCTATAGTAGTTGTCATGTTTTAGCCTAGAGTAGTTGTCTTAGTTCAGCCTAGAGTAGTTGCCTTAGTTCAGCCATGAGTAGTTGCCTTAGTTCAGCCAAGAGTAGATGTCGTAGTTCAGCAAAGAGTAGTTCAGCCAAGAGTAGTTGTCTTAGTTCAGCCTAGAGTAGTTGTCTTAGTTCAGCCTAGAGTATTCGTCTTAGTTCAGCCACTAGTAGTTGTCATAGCTCAGCCTATAGTAGTTGTCTTAGTTCAGCCTATAGTAGTTGTCTTAGTTCAGCCTATAGTAGTTGTTTTGGTACTCCCCGTTCGGTTACTATACAATTGACCTGGGGAGATTTCAGTGGGGTCTAGATACAGAAATATTAGTGATGGCAAGGGCTTAGTAATTGCAAGGGGCAAAAAACCATTGCAACAAGATAACTGGCCAGCACTTCTTCCGTAGCTGGCGAGGCTGCAAATGCGGTTGAGAACACGAAAAGGAAGAAGTATCAATCTCTTGGTGACCACTTCCTTTTTTGAACCGTTTGCTATTGGGACAACCCTTCCCCCCCCCCCCCTCCCTGGCATCTGTTGGGTTCTCGGGCCGCACGGAGTCACGGCCCAACCGGGAGAAGGAACACCCTTGTTTCCCTTCAGACTCCCCTCTTCTTCACCCTTCACTATTTCTCCTTTTCTCTCCCATCCTGATTTGCTTAACTTTTATTCACTTCATTTGCATCTTATGCCTAGTTCAAATTTCCTTAAACTTGTCTCAGACTCCTTCTTAACAACTCTCTTAATAGTCGTTGCACACTAACATTCACACATAAACACGCACGCACATACAGACACGCATACTCAAACATACACATACCGGTTCTAACTATTTTCTTTTCGTGGGGCAAATAACAGCAAAGTTGCGCTCTTTCTTTCATGCAACATTTTTCTACGATTATTCCTTCTTCTTCTTTCCATTATTGTACCTGCTTCGGCGGTACATATACTACTCTTCTTTCCATTCTTGCTGTTCTCATGCGTAAAATTCCCTACACCCAGTGTAGATCTCGTGCATGGGATCCTCGTTTTCAATCTCTTCTTCATCTTCCCCTCAGCAGGTGTTGGAGCGCGTAGCTCGGCACTTTAAGGGCTACTGTGGATCCTTGGGACTCTGAAACAGGGTGGGCAGTGTGTTATTCCTCCTTACTGCCATCCGGGGAGTGCTGGGACCATATGGCTTCAGCACCTTATGAGTTCATGTGCCTCCTGTGGCACCCGTTCATACCATAAAGTTCGCCGCGTGAAGTACTTTGACTTTTTCTCAGTAGTAAACCTAACTGGAACATTAAAAGAAGAAAAACAATGACTAACTTGATTCAGCACTGTTTTCGTCACTCTAATCTAATCTATTGGGACAACCTGTTCTACGGTTCACTCCTTTTTCTGATTCTTGCTATTCGTTGAACTAAAAATTTCGGTCACTAATGTTATTGAAGTTCTTGTGTTTGATTACGTGTGTGGGTGAAGTTAGGTGAAATAGTCTTGTTCAACATACTGTAAGGGACTGCACATTTATGGGCGCATTGTAAATTAGTAAGCACAGTTTGAGTTAGACTATCTCCTTCTCCTTTACGTTCTCTTTCTTCCCATGCGTGAGGTTCCCGGCTGAGTGCAGGTCTCATGCACGAAATTCAGGCTTGCAATCTCCTGTTTCCGGTGCTTTAGTCCTTTAACTTCATGGCGCATCAACCCAATTTTTCATCTAACCTAGCACCCTTAACGTTATTGCGCATCAACCCAATCTTTCACCTAACCTAACATCCTTGTCCTTATTGCGCATAAATCCAATCTTTCACCTAACCTAACATCCTTAACCTTATTGCGCATCCACCCAATCATTCACCTAACCTAGCACCCTTAACGTTATTGCGCATCAACCCAATCTTTCACCTAACCTAATATCCTTAACGTTATTGCGCATCAACCCAATCTTTCACCTAACCTAACATCCTTAACCTTATTGCACATCCACCCAATCATTCACCTAACCTAGCACCCTTAACGTTATTGCGCATCAACCTAATCTTTCACCTAACCTAACAACCCTTAACCTTATTGCGCACCAACCCTATCTTTCACAAAGCCTAACACCCTTCCCCCCACGCCTCTCCTCAGATCCTGTCTGCGGGTGTAGAAGAGGTGGTGGCCGGCTACACCGCCCTGCGCGACTCCGAGCGCGCTGCAATCCGTAAGGCCCTCCTGGAGGAGCGCTCACGATACTGCCTCCTCGCCTCCTCCGTCGCGCCCGTCCTGGTACGCTCGGCCGGTCTACTTGGACTACCAGTAGTAATCTGCTGCATCATTTTATGCACTGTTCATTGTGGACCACAAATGCAGTAGCTATCATGATACGTTTTAAAAATGTTTGATCCAAACCCTCTTATCTATAAATCATACTCCTTATTTATTTGGATACTTGAATTTTTTTTTGGTTGTGCAGTGGGTTTTTGCGCACTGCCAACTGACACGGACTTCTTTACTATTCATTTTCGATTATCTCTCGTCTGCGAGTTGGGGTCGCATCTCACGGGAGAGGGTCCACCATCGTACGCGGTAGTCCAAAATCAGCTGTGAGAAGCTCGATACGATGTGAAAAGATTGAGTAAGGAAAGAGATTCGGAGAGAACTGCTGGATTGTGGTGCATGTAGGGGAAATAAGGTGGGAAAGTGTACGGTAGTAAAATTGAACGCTGCTCTGTTCACCTATTACTATTGTCAAAAAGTAGACGTTGCACTCCAAAATTTAAGATATTTTTACTGCTTATGCAGAAACTCACCACGGGGACATTTTGTGCAGCTTCTTTGATAGCGTAAAGGACAACGATGCTGGGGGCTGAATAGCAGTACTCCTTGTGCGCGTAGTCGCATGAAGACTCCCGCCATCATCTTCCGTTTTGATTTATTAACTCGCGATCATTGCCTACACCCTATCAACGGCTGATATCTAAACAGATGTCAATATATAATGATGCATTTTACGCACTTTGGATCCTGAAAAATTGCCACCCTGTTGTTTCGGCGTTCTTGCGCCTGCTTGCACGCGTTTCTCCAGGTACAAGAATGCTCGCTTGTGCTGGGTTTTGGATAATGAGGCGACGGAGCTGCAGTGACACCTTCAGATCCAGACGCTAGGCCTAAGTCCCCTAGCAAGGGAAGTGACCGACGGCAAGGCGCACCTTACACTCCCATACACTCACACACCTTAGCTCTTTTGCGAACTTGTGTCATACCCCTTCTTAACAACTCTCTTAATAGTCGTTGCACACTAACATTCACAAATACACACACACACACTGAAACATGCACATACCGGTTCTAATTATTCTCCTTTTGGGTGGCAAATAACAGCCTAGTTGCGCTCTTTCTTTCATGCAACCTTTTTCTAAGACTGTTCAATCTTCTTTCCATTCTTGTTGTTCTCATGCGTGAAATTCCCTACATCTTGTGTAGATCTCATGCGTGGGATCCTCGTTTTCTATCTCTTCTTCATCTTTCCCCTCAACAGGTGTTGGAGCGCGTAGCCCGACACCTTAAGGACTACTGCGGATCCTTGAGGCTCTGAAGCAGGGTAGGTAGTGTGTTATTCCTCCTTACTGCCATCCGGGAAGTGCTGGGACCATATGGCCTCAGCTCCTTAGGAGTTCCTGTACCTTCTGTGGCACCCGTACATACCATAGACGTTCGCCGCGTAAAACACTCTGACTTTGCACAGTAGTAAACCTAACTGAAACATTAAAAGAAGGAAAACAAATACTAACTTGATGCAGCTAATTTGACATTCGGCGCCAGAAGGACGAAGGCTCTAGCGCGCTAGAAATCCTTGTCACTCTAATCTAATCTAACGCCTGCTTCACACCATCCATCCACCCAAACTTCAGTCTCCTTCTAGGCCTACGTCCACTCGCCTCTGTCTTCAACACCTTTTTCACCATGTGCCCAAACCATCTCGGAACGCGCGAATCAACTCTGTCCTCTACCTTCTTCACCATCCCCGTTCTGATGCGAACCACGCCGTTAATGAAGCTGTATCTCAGTGACACTTCAGCCATACACCCTCATAGAGCCCTATTTTTGCTTCCATCAACGACGTCCTGCAGCTCATTACGCTCTTCAGTGCACCCAACACTTCGCACCACTCCTTCACTCGCGACTTCATCTCAGTTTCCACTAAATCAGTTTTCTCCACATGGGAGCTCAGTTACTTAAAACACTGAACTTCTTCCAACAACTCTCCATTTACAGATACAGACACTTTGCCGCATCCCCCAGAAGGGGGGGTGGCCGACGGCAAGGCGCACCTCACACCCTCATACGCTCACACTCACACAACTTAGCCCTTTTGTGCTGACGGAATGCCATCGCACCTACTTTGTCAGGAGCCGGTTCCTGACCCCTACTAATACGCCCCGCCTAATGCTTGCTGAGTTTCCTCAAAAGAAGTTCAGTGTTGAACCCATGTTTGGGATACCTCCAAGAAACCAAACTCTTGGCTGAAATTGAATTTTATTAATTGATGACGTTTCATCCTACCTGTCGATGGATCCCTCCATCCCGAGGGATAACTGTTCTTAACTTATTCAGTACAAAACACCTCCCCTACAATTGTTGTGAAAGAGACATATTATGATCAAAAACAAACAAACAACAGACCATGACTTGTTATTTGTAGATTGATGCAGCACTAGTTGCTGTTTTGACGTTACTGTAGCTTGATGCAGCACTCTTGCTGTTTTGACGTTTGGTGCCAGAAGAAGCCCGACTCCATCACGCTAGGAAGCACTGTCACTTTGATCCATTCTATTGAAAAAAAATCACACTGGATCTAAATGTTTCACCTTTTTGAATCTTTAAAAAAAAATCATAATCTTATAAATGGAAATTTTACGGGGATCACAATATGGAAAACATCATTGGACATGATTCTCTTCGAGTTTTTTCCCTACATCGTTAAGGGTAGAGACCCGATCTGACCCTCACGTACAGAGTTGTCAAAGAATGGAACAAACTTCCAGCGGAAGTTGTAAACAGCAATACAATCGAAACGTTCAAGTCGCGGCTCGATAAGTTCTACTTAAATCGACGACAAATAGCTAAACCGTTCCCTTTCTTGATGTTCAAGAACAGAAATGGCGAACGAAGCTCTCTTAGACGTTCTTCTTCAGAACAAATCCTCTTTTTAGCAAACGGCAACCTAATTTGGGCAAATAGGCCTGCTGTTGTCTTCTTACACTTGTAAACACCGGTCGCAAGCGTTTGTAGCTCAAACGTCAAACCATGTTTATTTTCAAAAAGTACCAGACGACGCTGGGAGAGCACAACAGGATTTTGTGCTGGAGAGTGGTGGGGAGGCTGTTGGATGTGCGGGTGTTGAGATGGGAGGGTGGAGGAGAGTTTGACCATCTGCTGGTGGAAGGAAGATCAAGAGTAGAGCATAGTTGGAAGGGGAACAAAAGAGTGGGAGGAAGAAAAGAGGTAGTGAATGTGAGTGAGCTAAATGTGAAAAGCAGAGCCGAGAAGTTCCAGCGGGCGTAGAAGGAGGAATAGGAATGTGACAACGTGAGAGCTCAGGACCTGCAAAATGTGGAGGAAGAATGGGCGATGTTCAGAGATGCCTTGTTGAGATGTTCGGGGAAAGTGTACGGTGTGCGCCGTGTAGGCGGGTGCAGATGGAACGGCTGCGTGTGGTGGAACGAGGTCAAACTGGTGGTGGTGCAGAAAAGAAGAGCTTTTGAGGATTGGTTGCAAGCGATGTCGGCGGTGGCCTATGACAACTATAAGGAGAAGAGGAAGGTGGTAAAGCGAGTGGCGAGAAGAGCCAAGAGGGACGCTGATGCCAGGTGGGGCAGACGGTTGTGCTAGAATTTTGAGGCGAACGAAAAGAGGTTCTGGAAAAGAGGGTGAGAAAGGGAGACCCGAAAGGAGGAGGCGGTGAAAGATTAAAACGACCAGTTGTTGACGGAAAGTGGTGGTTTACGGAAAAGGTGGGCCGAGTATCATCTGATGAATTGTTGAATGTCGAGGGTGACAGAGAGTCTGAAATTGTTGCTATATGGTTGGTTGCGCGGATGCCGGTTTTTGGAGAGAGACGTTGCGGACATTACAAGGGAAGAGGCCTTGGCACTCTAATCTAATCTGGCAGGGAAGAGGTGCAGGAGGCGGTGTAAGTGATAAAAGCAGGGAAACCCCTGGTTTGGATGGCGTTGCGACTGAGTACCTGAAAAAGGGTAAAATGACTATTGTAGAATGGTTGGTGAGGCTACCGAATATTTGTTTTGTGGCGGGCGTGGTACTGATTGAGTGGCGCAGTGCCTGCATTGTCCCGCTGAATAAGGGCAAAGGAGATGAAAATAATTGCTGCAACTCAAGAGGTATCAGATTGTTATGTGTGGCCGGTAAGTTGTACGGGAGAGTGCTGATCAAAAGGATTAGATCTTGTACGGATTGCTCAATGAGAGAGGAACAGTGTGGCTTTAGAAGCGGTAGAGGGTGTGCCGATCAGATTTTTACAGTGAGACAGGTCTGTGAGAAGTCTGGGCCTTCATGGATTTAAAAAAAGCATGCAACAGGATTGACAGGGAAGGGCTGTGGAGGGTGTTGCGTTTCTTTGGAGTGGGCGAAAATCTGTTGAGAGCGGTGCAAAGTTTCTATGTTGACAGCCGAGCATGTGTCAGTGGGAAGCGAGGTGAGTGATGGGTTCACAGTGAAAGTTGGTCTGAGACAAGGCTGCGTGATGTGTCTCTGGCTGTTCAATCTCTACATGGATGGAGTGGTCAGGAAGATGAACGCGAGTGTGCGGGGTCGTGTCTCTGAGCTGTTGGAAGCGAATGTGCGGAGTTGGCAGTTGAGCCAGTTGCGCCAGTTGGTGGTCGATTCAGAGGAGAAACATTGTAGGCTAGTGTCTGATTTTGGTAGAGCGTGTTTGTGGAGAAAGTTTCGAGTGAACGTGGGTACAATTGAAGTAGCTTTTAAGATGTTTGAGGACTTTGATGCGAGCAGAATTAGTGTCTTCCTAAATGGAGACTTGTTGGAAAAAGTTAAGTGTTTTGAGTACCTGGGCACCCATGTGGAGAAGACTGAACTAGTGGAAACTGAAGTGAAGTCGCGAGTGAAGGAGGGGTGTAAAGTGCTGAGTGCACTCAAGAGTGTAATGAGCTGCAGGATGTTGGGGATGGAAGCAATGAGATGGTTGTACGAGGGTGTCGTTGTCCCAACTGTGTTATACGGAGCTGAGACTTGGGGGTGAGAGCAGAGGAGAGAAGAAGGTTGAATGTTCTCGAGATGAAATGTTTGAGGAGCATGGCTGGAGTGTCCCTGTGAGACTGGTTTACTTACGACGCACTTAGAATCAGAGCGGGTATGGTAAAGAGGTTGGAGGACAGAGTAGATTCGCGTGCTCTGAGATGGTTCGGGTACATGGTGAGGATGGATGAAGGGAGATTGGTGAAAAAGGTGATGATCCCCGAGGGCGAGTGGCCGTAGGCTTAGAGGTAGACCGAAGTTTGCATGGATGGATGGTGTAAAACAGACGTTAGGAAGGAGAGACTAGAATGTGGAGGCAGCGAGAGTGTGCAATGAATAGGCGTCAGTGGATAATGATTGTGAATGGTTGATTTTTGACGCTGCCCAGATGAGTTTTCCCCCTCTTGACGTCTTGTTGAGAAATGGGATGGTCGTGGGTGGGGTGGCCTGGTTATCATGACGCGACGGGGGTAAATCAGTCACGCTGTCGGGCCCTGCTGCTGACACGGACCTCGGACCGCACTCGTGACCCAGAGTGTGTTGTGGGGTTTCCGGCCGGATTCTTTAGCACAAAAGAGCTAAGTTGTGTGAGTGGGAGCGTGTGAGGGGGCTGGATGTGCCTTGTCGTTGGCCACCCCCCGTCCTGGGGGTTTTGACCGAGAGACTGACGATTACTCTTGGCACCACTAATTCCTGACGTGTCTTTAGGTGCTTGAAGGACACAGACTCCCTGCCGCTTTAATTTGATTGATAATGGTCTTTCCCTCACCCAGCGCGAGGAGTTGGGCATGGTGGGCGTCCTCACCCAGATTCAGGAAGTGCTCCAACAGCTTCAAAAGCACACCGCTGAGGCCGGCACCCTCCCACCCGCCACAGAACAGGTCAGTCATCTGACGCTCCTTGATTCGGCCTAAGGGGTAGTGGTGCTGTCGGGATGATGTCACTAAGCCTGGACCAAATGCTACTAATGGTTAGGAGTTGCTTCTCCCTCTTAGGAATCTGTTGGGTTACGGGCCGCACGGAGTAACGGCCCATCCGGGTGGGGTGAACACCCTTATTTCCCTTCCGACTCCCTTTTCTTCACCTTCACTATCTCTTCTTTTCTCCCCTATCCTGATTTGCTTACCTTTTATTTACCTCATTTGCATCTTTTGTTAAGTTCAAATTTCCTTAAACTTGTCTCAGACTCTTTCTTAACAACTCTCCTAATAATCGTTGCACACAAACACGCACACATAGACACGCACACTCAAATATACGCATACCGGTTCAAACTATTCTCATTTCGGGTGGCAAATAACAGTCAAGTTGCGCTCTTTCTTTCATGCAACCTTTTTCTAAGACTGTTCCTTCTTCTTTCCATTCTTGTTGTTCTCATGCGTGAAGTTCCCTACACCCAGTGTAGATCTCATGCATGGGATCCTCTATTTCTGTCTCTTCATCATCTTCCCCCTCAGCAGGTGTTGGAGCGCGTAGCCCGGCACCTTCAGGACTACTGCGAATCCTAGGGGCTCTTAATCAGAGTAGGAAGTGTGTTATTCCTCCTTACTGCCATCCGCGGAGTGCTGGGATCATATGGCCTCAGCACCTTAGGAGTTCCTGTACCTTTTTTGGCTCCCGCACATGCCATAGACGTTCGCCGGATAAAGGACTTCGACTTTACTCAGTAGTAAACCTAACTCGAACATTAAATTTAGAAGAAAAACAAGGACTAACTTGATGCAGCACTGTTTGCTGGTTTGGCATTCGGCGCCAGAAGGACGATGACTCCAGCGCGCTAGGAAGCTTCGTCACTCTAAACTAATCTATAACAGCGGTGGCACAGATGAGAAAATCTATTGAAAATTTGTGGCATTCAAGGTCGGTGGTAGAATATGACAACTATTGAGAAAAAAGAGAAAAGGGTGAGTGATTGTGAGGTGAGCAAAGAGGGATGCTGATGCAATGTCGAGTAGGCGATTGTGCGATAATTCAAGGTAAGCAAGACATGTTTGGGACAGAAGTATAAACGGTGACGAAGTGGGAGACGGGGAACGGTCGGTTGTTGTTGGAGATTGGTGATGTACGAAAGAAGTGGGCTGAATATTTTTTGAGAACTTGTTCATTGTCATTGCAGGCTGTGGTAGCTAGCAGGAATTGTTGCGGCCATTACTAAGGAAGAGGTAGAGGAGGTGATAAAAGCAGGGAAATCCCCAGGTCATGACGGCGATGCGATGCGTGTCCAAAGAGAGGGGTGGAGTAACGGTTGTCGAATGGTTGGTGTGGTTACGAAATCTGTTTGTTGTCGGGCGTGTGGCTGATTCAGTGGGTCAGTGCTTGCAGTATTCCAATGTAAAAAGACAAGGAAATGAACAAGAATACAGCAACTCCAGGGGTATCAGTTTGTTGTGTGTGGTGGGCAAGTTATTCTGGAGAGTGCTTATCCAGAGGATTTGGGATAGTACTGATGGTCCAAAGAGAGCACTAATCAAGAGGATTTGGGATAGTACAGATGGTGCAAAAAGAGTGCTAATCAAGAGGATTGGGGACAGTATGGATTGTGCAATTGGCGAGGATTATGTACAGTTCAGATTTTAGCCGTAAGACGAGGCTGAGACTTAGGTGGCGAGAGGGGAGAAGATAAAACTGTTGAATGTTTTCTAGATGAAATATTTGAGAATCATTGCCGGAGTTACTCTGAGGGACAGGATCAATGATGACGGTTTTCGAATTAGAACGAGGAAGGTGAGGAAGTCCAAAGCACAGTATATTCATATGTTCAGACACATGTTGAGGATATGATGATGGAAGATTGTGGAAAATAGTGATAGCAGAGTTGAGGGGTCTAGGCCTACGGTAAGACTGAGGCTTGGGAGGATAGATGACGTAAAGTAGGCTTTAGGCAGACGAAACATCAGTGTGGAGGCAGCGAGAGAGCGTGCAATGGGTAGGCGTGAGTGGAGAATGGTGGTGAATGGATGAGTCTTGACACAGCCTTGATTCGCATTCCCGCCCTTAGCGTCTCATTTGCAAACGGTTTGGACGTGAATGTGGGATGACCCAACAATTATGAGGTAGCAGGAGTAACCAATGAAAGCAGTCTGGCCCTGCTCTGACCCTGATCTCGGACCTCACTCCTAACACGAATGGTCTCTTGCAGGGTCGTGGCTATGTCCTTTAACGCTAAAAAGCTAAGTTTTGGAATGTGTGTGAGCGCATGAGAGCAGCGTGAGGTGCCTATCGCCGTCGGCCACCTCTTGTGGGGGATTCGGCCTTACGTCTGTATCTGTTAAAGTTGTTGTATTGTCTATCCTCCTCCCTTAGCTTTTTCCGGAGCGTGTCAGAATTCTCTTCCACATGGTCTCTACGGGCGGCGGAGGTGACCCACAGTTGCTCATTTGACCTTTTTTGTTATAAGTACAGGTGTCTCATCTTACTCCGTCGCTAGAAATAAGACCTCTCAATTTCTTCTGTTCAACATAAGCTTTTTATTTTATTTTCAATGTTCACCCACCAGTCTTACTTGATTTTTATTACAGTTTCAGTCGACCTTCTAATGTCATATCCGAGGTAAGTTTCATGAAAAGTGACGCATTGACATGGGTGGCTTCCTACTGGATTCAAAGCTGTTTGTTATACGATTAAGTGACGCATTGACAAGGGTGGCCTCATACTGGACTCGAAGCTGTTAGCTTTAAGATTACCAATTGCACGTACTATTTTAATGACTTGTGTTACAGGTGTTGCAGAACATTAAGGACCCCACGAACAGCGAGGTTACCTGGCAGACCCCGCCTTCTTCCCCCTCCTCCCTATCGGGTTCCCATCGCTCCCACCGCTCGTCTCTCACCTCCCTCGCTTCCAGCAGCACCCCTCCCCTTCCGCCCCCACACCAGCAACAGATGGGGGGCAGCATTGCCCTCCTCAACGCCTCCCCCTCTCACCACGGCAGGAGTCGCTCTGCCAGTCAGGTAGGGACTAGAATCAACTACCGTGACAGGGGCCATATACCCTCATGGGTGGCGGGGTCAGGTCCCTTGACATGGGCTGAACTCCATAAGTAAAATGAAGCTGTTTTGACCTCGCGCTTCAGTGGCCTGAGCTTCCGCGGCACTAACTGACAGCCGTGGCAGGCTGCTCTTACGACATTGCGCGCTAGAATAAGATTCCTGGACAGAACAAAAATTAGGTAACGCTCTAAACTTCTTGCTTCAACAAGATTGAACTTTCAGTGCCTTCGTTCAAGTTAAGTTTTGGTTTGTATGTGCAACTGACTATGCATAGTAGCTATAACAATGCATTGACACCATTTATTGCAGCTACCTGCTTCCTTCTTGATAGAATCCTTCTTCTAATTTCAGTAGCTATCATTAATACTTTTCAGCAATGAATTGGGTCAGGAATGAATGCATATCACATATGGAATATGGAGTTGCATCTCCTCTAAATTGCATCATTTTTCTTTACATTATAATTATACTTGTACTTGTGCACATGTTTATTTATTGTAATGCCAATTAAGTATACATATTTTACATGTTTTTGTATTTGTATGAAATATTTACATATATATACTGCTTGTTTCTGTTCAGTTCTAGAGTTAGCTTAACTTTTTGAATTTACAGCCATATTATCGCTCGTTTCAGAAGCACATTATTACACTGTATGCACACATATATGGTTAAGTAGCATTTTATTCATTTCGTGAACACTCAATATGGATGGAATGTAATTATATGAATAGTTAGTTAATTAATGCATGTGGAAACTGTTTGCACTTCTGTATAAATGTTGGCACTTTTCAAAAGCCTTTGTGTTCACAGGGGATTAGTATTTAATTTTTTATTCATTCGCACCAATTTGCATTGAATTGAGTTTTAACTTTGTTTGCGTACTTCATTTTTTGTTTGCCTGTTCTTCAATCAATAGAGCGGGGCATTCTATGGACTGGTAAGCGGGTCCTCTCAGGACTCGGGCTTCACTTCACAGGATACCCTCCACCGACACACCATCTCAGGACCTCTAGCGAGGGCATCGTTTCAGGTAATTCGCTTCTTTCAACAATGTACACGATACATTCTGACGACTTACCAGACCTCGAGGATACTTGCCACTCTAACATTAATACAACGATATTCTTTACAGCACGGCCGGTGGCAGCAGAACATTTACTCCAGCACACTAGGAAACTTTATCCCTATAATCTTGTATATTCTTTACCGGAGCTACAAACTAGTGTACAAAAGAGTTGCATGGACTGTAGCTGTATTGTGCGTATGTGTGTACAGTACAGCGTCACCTCCTGTGTATGAATGCTGTGATGAAGATTCTTTTTGTTATTGACACGTGCTCAAATTGAATTGTTTTGTAAAAATGCAAATTATCTACTACCGTGCTTTGAGATAGTTTATATTCGAATGAAGTTACGGGAAAATGCTACAACAACTTCGGTTCTCTACCATCCCCCCACTTTATATCCTCTATATTTTGTGATAGTCATCACCCTTCTCTCTTCCTTCAGGCCTCCCGTGTCTCCGACATTTCCAACGTCTCCCAGCCATCCAGCTTGAGTAGCAACGACGGACCTACTAGCTTACCCCTTCACCCTTCCACCGCCCATCACCCTCTGCCCCCTTCCAGCGACCTACTCACCGCCACCAGCAACACAAACACCGCCGTCCCATCCCAACCGAACAGCGGTCAGCAGCAGCACGGCGGCGGCGAGACTGAAGCGTCCAACCTTGACAGTGTGTCCACGTGGCCGGCTGGCAGCGGTAGCATGGGCTCAAGTGCATCGACGTGGCCCAACTTGCCTAAGCAGTCTACGAACACCCAAGGAGTTGATGGGTCCGGTGGGGGAGGAGATGGTGGACCGGGAGGGAGTGCTATCCCCCATCATGATGTAGGGGACCGACCCCACACCATCTCTTCATGTGAGTTGGCTGCTGTCGCAGAAATGCTATATGAGCTCGCATATATTTTCGTTATTGAAAGTAGAGTACTGTAAGTTAGCCTATACAAACATTTCACTGCCGATCACAATATAGCAACACCTCTTGTACCAACCCTGTCTGGAGGCATGACGCCACGAAGTCGATCTCTCTGACCAGCCGTTATTCGTGACCATGATGGGATGTATGTATAATTTTTTTTGTTCACGAAGTACAATCTCGGCGCCTCAGATGCCTCAAAATGAAGTCATACACCTTGCCTAGAGTTGTTTACATCGTTTTGCTATATTGCGGTCTGTGGTCAAAGGGCTCTATCACGCCCTTATAATCGTATCTCATATTTTCATCGGGACAGCCGTGGCAGAGTGGATAGCGTTCCCGACTGCAGTGTCAGTCTCTGGTGCTGCAGGTTGCGAGTTCGAACCGCGGTAAAGACGGCAGTCGTGTTTTTCGCTACTTCACACTAAAAAAAGTGATGACAGTTTGGGAGAAAGACTTGTGGCGGACATTACCAGGCAAGAAGTGCAGGAGGCGGTGGACGTGATGAAAGCAGGGAAAGCCCCTGGTTGGGATGGCGTTGCGACTGAGTGCCTGAAGAAGGGTGGAGTAACGATTGTCGAATGGTTGGTGAGGTTACTGAACTTATGTTTTGTAGCAGGCGTGGTACCGATTGAGTGGCGAAGTGCCTGTATTGTGCCGCTATATAAGGGCAAAGGAAATAAAAATTAATGCTGCAACTCGAGAGGTATCAGTCTGTTATGTGTGGTTGGTAAGTTGTACGGGAGAGTGCTGATCAAAAGAATTAGAGACTGTACAGACTGCGCAATTGGAGAGGAACAGTGTGGCTTTAGGAGTGGTAGAGGGTGTACCGATCAGATTTGTACAGTGAGACAGGTCTGTGAGAAGTACCTTGCCAAAGGAAAGGATGTGTTCTGGGCCTTCATGGATTTGGAGAAGGCATACGACAGGATCGACAGGGAAGCGCTGTGGAGGGTGTTGCGTTTGTATGGTATGGGCGGACATCTGTTGAAAGCGGTGCAGAGCTTCTATGCTGGCAGCCGAGCATATGTCAGAGTGGGAATCGAGGTGAGTGATTGGTTCTCGGTGAAAGTGGGACTGAGACAAGGCTGCGTGATGTCTCCCTGGCTGTTTAACCTCTATATGGATGGAGTGGTCAGGGAGGTGAACGCTGGGTCGTGGCTTGGAACTGTAGGAAGCGAATGGGTGGAGTTGACAGTTTAGCCAGTTGCTATTTACTGATACGGCCCTGGTGCAGATTCAGAGGTGAAGCTATGTAGGCTAGTGTCTGAGTTTGGTAGAGTGTGTGAGAGGATGAAGCTTCGAGTGAACGTGGGTAAGAGTAAAGTAATGAAATGCTCGAGGACTGTCGATGCGAACAAAATTAGTGTCACCTTAAATGGAGTGCTCTTGGAAGAAGTTCAGTGTTTAAAGTATCTGGGCTCCTATGTGGAGATAACTGAACTAGTGGAAACTGAAGTGAAGGCGCGAGTGAAGAAGGGATGTAAAGTGTTGGGTGCACTAAAGATTGTAATGAGCTGTAGTACGTTGGGGATGGAAGCAAAGAGAAGACTGTATAAGGGTGTTGTTGTCCCAACTGTGCCCTACGGAGCTGAGACTTGGGGGGTGAGAGCAGAGGAGAGAATAAGGTTAAATGTTTTCGATATGAAATATTTGAGGAGCATGGCTGGAGTAACGCCGAGAGACCGGATCACCAACAACGTGGTTCGGATCAGATCAGGGCTGGTGAAGAAGCTGGAGGACAGAGTGGATTCGCGTGTTCTGAGATGGTTCGGGCATATGTAGAGGATGGATGAAGGGAAATAGGTGAAAAGGGTGATGAATGCGGAGGCGAGTGGTCGCAGGCCTAGAGGTAGACCAAAGTTTGGGTGGATGGATGGTGAGAAGCAGGCATAAGGAAGGCGAGACATGAATGTGGAGGTGGCGAGAGACCGTGCAATGAACAGGCGTGAGTGGAGAATGTTTGTGAATAGTTGATTTTGACGCTGCTCTGATGTGCTTTCCGGACATTGGCATCCCGTTGTCGGGATGGTCGTGGGTGGCGGGGGAACCCGGCCATTATGAGGCGGCGGGGGTAAACCAGTGAAAACTGTCAGACCCTGCTGCTGAAGACGGATCCTCGGACTGCACTCGTGACCCAGAATGTATGTTGCGGGAGTACCGGCCGGACCCTTTAGCACAAAAGGGCTAAGTTGTGTGAGTGTGAGAGGTGCGCTTTGCCGTCGGCCACCCCTCTTTCTGGGGGATGCGGCCTAGTATCTGTCACATACATACATTATCATCAGCCTTAAACTCATTGGAGGAAGGCGGTGTTTCAAGTACCTGGGTTCTCATGTGGAGTAGACTGGACTAGTGGAAATAAAGATGCAGCCAAAAGTGATGAAAGAGTGTTGAGTGCACTGAAGAGTGTAATGAGCTGTTGGACTCAGGTATGGAAGCTGGAGTAAACTAGCGAAAGTTGGGCCTAGCTGCTAGCCTGATCTCAAACCTCACTACTTTATCAAAGCGTGTGATACGTGGTCCTGGCCGGCCCTTTAGCGCTGAAAAGCTCGATTTTGCTATGTGTGTAAGTGCGTGAGCGGAATGTGAAGTGCATCTTGGCGTCCGTTCCACATCATCTGGGGTAATCGACCATTCGTAAATATATATCGTTGTCGTTAGATTCATGTTATATTTCCTGCTCCACGCAGCTTACGAAAAATCCCACCTCCGCGAACGCCCTGCCCTTGGGCCTCACACATTCACTCTGCCGGGGCCTTCCGTGGGTTGCGCCCTTCCCCGACCCCGCACCGAGGTGCCCGATGGCAGCGGCAGCGGGGGCAGCAGTCCCCTGAGCGGGGGTGTGCCGGCGGGGGGTGGTGGTGGTGGTTCTTCCTCCTCCCAACACACGGCCACCATCAGTCGCCGCTCCTCGCGGTCCTCGCTGCTCCACTTCCACCACCACTCGGCCTCCAACAGCCAGGAGAGCATCAGCAGTCAGGTAACTGGCTGGCTTGGTGTTTCTGCTCAGATGGTTCATCTTGCTAGTCATCATTGGGTAGGCAACCATAGTTGCGCAGGTTGATGACGGTGGTTCTGCTCAGATGGTTCATCTTGCTAGTCATCATTGGGTAGGCAACCATAGTTGCGCAGGTTGATGACGGTGGTTCAGCTCAGATGGTTCATCTTGCTAGTCATCATTGGGTAGGCAACCATAGTTGCGCAGGTTGATGACGGTGGTTC
>SDVV010003122.1:0-21814 GCA_016164225.1 Gammarus roeselii | reverse complement strand
CCCTTGGCATCCCGCTGTCGGGATGGTCGTGGGTGGGGGGGGGGGCCGGCCATTATGACGCGGCGGGGTAAACCAGTGAAAACTGTCGGGCCCTGCTGCTGACGACGGTTCCTCGGTGCATTCGGGACCCTGAGAGTAAGTTGAGGGGCTACCGGCCGGACCCTTTTGCACAAAGGGGCTAAGTTGTGCGAGTGTGAGCGTGTGAGGTGCGCCTTGCCGTCAGCCACCCCCCTTTCTGGGGGATGCGGCCTAGTGTCTGTATCTGTCTGTAGTAACCTCACCAACCATTCGACAATCGTTACTCCACCCTTCTTCAGGAACTCGGTCGCAACGCAATCCAAACCAGGGGCTTTCCCTGCTTTCATCACGTCCACCGCCTCCTGCACCTCTCATATGGACACAAATGATACTAAAACCACTGCTATGGAACGATTCATCACAGATACAGACACTATGCCGAATTCCCAGAGGGAGGTTGCCGACGGCAAGGCGACTCACACTCCTCTCATACACTTACACTCACACTCAAGCAAAACTTAGCACTTTTCAGGAAGCAAAACTTTGCATTTTCAAGCTGAAGGGCCCGGCTAAGAGACCTTGCAACACATACTCTGAAACAGGTGTGCGGTCCGAGGTCGGTGACAGCAGCAGGGCCCGACAGAGAAGCTGATTTACGCATGCTGTGCCAGTGACCGCCTCCCTCCTACCACCGCGACCATCTCGTTTCTTAAAGAGACGCCAAGGATGGAAAAGCATATCAGGGCAGCGTCACGACTCCATTCACGCCTATCCATCGCACGCTCTCGCTTTCTACACTCGTGTCTCTCCTTCTAACGCCTGCTTCACGCCATCCATCCAAACTTCAGTATCTATATGCCTACGTCCACTACCTCCGCCTTCGTCACCTTATTCACCAATCTCCCATCATTCTTCCTCACCATATGTCGCACCACCCCCTCCACCAAAGATCGCATCACCTAACCTAACCTATGACGGGATTTTCTCGCCAACACCAACTTCCGAACTTTACCATCAATGACCGCCCTACGGGGGAGTCTGCATTAACTTCGCGTTGGGACTCCGGTGTAACATAGAAGCAAATAATAAATAAATTTACCATCAATATTATGGGAACTAATCAGGAGCCGTTAACAACAGTAACACGAACCACATACACACATGAAGCAATCTTACCACTCAACACCCACATCTTACCATTAGACCAACAACAGCGGACATACTTGACAAACACTATGCAAACAATTACACATATAACAGATCGACCCAAACACTGCTCCGCCTTTTACACCAGCCATGACCATGGCCGCAATCCGCCAGACCAAAATCTCCTCAGTGATGGGCACAAATGGCATATTATACATTCACCTCAAACATCTAGGGCCACAAGCAATTGCAGTCCTCACAAACATCTTTAACTTTTCCGTTCTACACATTACCGTACCTAACATTGGAAACAAGCTAAAATCACACATTCTGAAACCCAACAAAGCTTCTACAAATCCAGCCTCATACAGACCCATTCCTCTCCTTCTGAACCCCTCAAAATTCTTGGAGACAGGTTCTAAACAAAATTGATGCCCATATCGCTCTCACCCCTAAGCACACCCCTTCCTTCTGCACCCGCCCACACCACACACATTTTTGCACATCTCAACAATGTGAAATGGATAGGCATGCGTAGAAAATGGTTAAAAATAAATGGGTTTTGATGCTGCGCTGATGCGCTTGCCCGTCCTTGGTATCGCGTTGAGAAACAGTATGGTCGAGAGCGAGCAGGGGAGGCTTGGTCAGTATGACGAGGCAGGGGTAAACCACTATCACTGTCGGGCATTGCTGCTGACACTGACCTCGGACCGAACCAGTGACCCAGAGTATGTGTTGCGAAGTCTCTCGACCGAACTTTTTAGCACTAAAGGTTAAGTTCGTTCGAGTGAATGAGGAGAGTGTGAGGTGAACCTTTCCGTCGTCCACCCCCTCCCTGAGTGATTCTGCCTATGCATCACTGGACATCTCCCTTTCTTCCACATTTCTCAGGTTTTGCCCTCTCACTTTGTCCTACTCCTCACACAGCGCCTGCTGGAACTCCTCAGCTCTGCTTTCCACATTTAGTTCACTCACCTTCACTACCTCTCTTTCTCTACCCAATCTTGATCCCCTTCCTCCTCTGCTCCCCTCTTAATCTACCTTCCACCAGTAAATGGTTCGACATTCCGCCACCCTCTCCTCTCAGCACCCGCACAGATCCATTGGCGCTTTCTCAACCACTGCATCATGCGCCATCCGTACCAATGTATATTTGTAGATATTTCGCTTCTTCAACAAACTGTTTCCCACCACCAGCTCTAGCTCCATACACAAACGTATCGGGTGCTTTCCACTGTCATTTCTACTGAGAACGCCATACCTCCCTATCACATTCCCCACCACTGCATCTTCACTCTCGCAGTTGGGTCACCCAAAAACCACGTTGTATTGACCTCCAAAACTCTCAATGCACTCAATCAAGTCAATCTAAAGTTGTACCCTCTCCTTCTCACTCCATTAGCCACCAGGTCCGTAAACACGAGCTAACGCTCATCTTTCTATAGCTACCCAACTTTATTTTTACCCACATCCATCTTAAGGACACCTCCTTCCACTTGGTAACGCTGCTAGCCAATCGGTCACTCAATCTCGGCACCACACCTTCTCGTACCCAACCTCCCCTCACGCCCGACTTACTTTCATTTACCAGGCCAAACTCACATCCGCCCCTATCTTCCAACTTTATCTCAATCAGCGCCAACACATCAAACTTCTACCTCAGAAACATTTCGCAAATCTCTCCATATCTACTTCATTTGTATTACAACCCCGTACATTCAGCAACCTTATCAGGTTTCGAGGAGGCGTGAGCCTCTTATCCCCCCACGCGTCTTGTAATCTTTGGGGAAGGAACTTACAGAAGAATGGATCCCTAACCCCCTCGTTCCACCCCTATTAGTTGCCTCTTACAACACATAAGGGGTTACGGTAGTAACATTTAAATCCTGTGGCACACGGCTTCCCTATCAGTCTCCCCTAACGGCACGGCACGGCACGGGTTACGGTAGCAACAAACCTTATCCCCACCTTGCTAAAAAAAACTATGAATATTCCGTTAACAAGCACCACCTCTACGCGACACTCCTATTGCATCATCCTAACAAGCTACTCCGGTACAGTGTGTTGACAGGCAAACCTTTCCAGCGCAGCTCTGATCTTCATCATACGCACCTTTTTTGATCTTCTTGGGTCGAGGTTGCGAGTCCTGGTCATTCTCGTCAATCACGAGTTGCCTCTTGCCGCTAATGGTGCTGTCTTGACCAACGTTGTAGTGGCCCTCACGACTGCAAGGACGTGTATGATTTACATAGATGCTAGCAAGAACGAACAATAATCACACTTAGTGCGTTTGATCAATCAAACTTAGTGCATTGACCACTGCAATAATGTGAAGTGAGACGTTAGCCTATTCATAATAAAATTACATCAAAATCATGTAAGAACCGCTGACAGATAAGGTCGAAGTGATAACATTGCTATGTGCTACTGACGAGCAACCTGATGGTGCTATTATTTATGCAAATTGAAAAGGGTTCATACGATTGCCGACATTATTCCTATGTTGGTTGTCCATGCTAGCAAGCACCCACAATAATTGCGCCAAGCGCATTTGCTTAATCACCAAGTGCATTTGACCAACTCATTACTAATAATATTTTAGCACTTTGAGACTAAGGCCTGGGAAGACAGAGATTTTTTTTGTAGACCGTGTGTGCATATCCGCCATAGAAGAAATTAGCAATCAACTTCATGTAGTTTAGATGGATGTGTGTGTTGCATATATATTTTGTTCAAGAGGACATGTCTTGGAACTGTGTCGAAGGTCTTACTAATGTCAATGACGCATAGCAGGGAACGTTGGGCTGGCTTCTTTTTGTTCAGGCCTTTGTGGAAGGTCTGAGTGAGGTTGGTTAGGAGTGTGGTTGTGAAATGTTGTGTTCTGAAACAGTGTTGCGTTGAGGAGCGTGGCCTATCTGAAACCATGATGCGTTGATCAATGTGAGGTATGGAGATTAGTTTTGTTCAAACCTGGTCTTTCGAAAACTTTCGAGGGATTTGGTAGAAGAGAGGTCTAAATGAGGCTGAATATATAAGGCTTATTTGAGTTTCGGGATGGGTACGATTCTTGCTCGTTTACAAGTGCTGAGTAATGAATTGTGTAGATAGGAGGGTTAAAAGTGTATGTGAGAGTTGTGAGGGCGCGTGGACCATAGTGTTCAAGGCGAATTTATGTTATGACGTCAGGCCCGTAGCTGATGCCTTTGGTCTGACTGATGGCGGCTATAGTCATGAAAGGTGTAAATGGTGGGTCAATATTTGGGACAATCTGCTTTTTGTGCAACGTTCGAGTACCCTAATGTTGTTTGGATGAGGTGGTGGGTGATAAGTTTTTGCATAGTGTTTACCGAGTATTTCTGCTGGTAGTTGGTCTGATGGTATGGTGCGAGTGATGGGGTGGTAGGATTGCCTCATTTGGGTCCATGAGGTTCGTGCTTTTGTTGATGAGGGTCCTGAGGATTTTCCATAATATTGATGGTGAGGTTCAAAAGTTGGTGTTTGCCGGCACATCCCGCAACAAGTTCGTCGATTGCTCACGAATTTTTGCATCTATTTCTGAATCAAGGGTTTTAATCCGAATAATTCTGTCATTGGGAGACAGGTGAACAGGATGATGCAAACGGAGATGAGCGGCCGTAGGCCAAGAGGCAGACCAAAATCGGGGTAGATGGATGGCGTGAAGCGGGCTTTCGGCGCGATGGAAGAATGGTTATGAATGGACGAGTTCAGACACTGCTCTGATAAGCTTTCCCGGCCTTGGCATTCCGTTGAGAAACGGGATGCGAGTGGGGATGGTCCGGCAATCATGACGTAGCCAAGGTGATTCAGCAAAAGCTGTCGAGCCCTACTGCTGAGACTGATCCCGGACTCAGCTACTGACCCGAAGTGTGTTACGAGGTCCTGGCTGGAACTATTACCGCTTAAGAGCTAAGGTTAAGTATGAGCAAGTGTATGAGAGGAATGTGAGGTGCGCTTTGCCGTCAGCCTCTCTTTTTCAGGGGGATTCGGCCTTGTATCTGTAAGTAACAACAGGGCAACGGACAGACTTACACCCTTTTTAGATTCAACACCTTTCGAATGGTATGTAACTCATTATTCTGCTGAAAAAACAACTGCACTGAGGGAAACAAGGTCTCTTCGCTTGAGCTGGAAGCCATTATTATTTCAAAAATGTTATCATGCACCAAAAATAATTTCCAGAAAAGTTTAAAACATGTTTGAAGATCTCTCGCCTCAATTAGAGAAGAAAAGTCGCATGGGTATTGAAACAATACGACTCATGTTACGAAGGTTTGAAGGAGATTCATGGCTCATACAGAGACTACCGCGTATGAGGCAGGGATTAGTTAAGAGAGTCCGAGATTATTATACAGTGACTCACTATTCGAGACCTTCATTTAATACTGCACTGGTTTTAGATAAGCAGATGCCATACCAGTACTCAGCCAAGATGACAAGATTAGAGTGACGAGGCTTTCTAGCGCGCTGGAGTCATCGTCCTTCTGGCGCCGAATGTCAAACCAGCAAACAGTGCTGCATCAAGTTGGTCTTTGTTTTTCTTCTTTTTCAATGTTCAAGTTAAGGTTTACTACTGCGCAAAGTCAAAGTCCTTTACGCGGCGAACGTCTATGGTATGTACGGGTGCCACAGGAGGTACAGGAACTCCTAAGGCGCTGAGACCATATGATCCCAGCACTTCCCGGATGGCAGTAAGGAGGAATAATAACACTACCTACCCTGCTTAAGAGCCCCAAGGATCCGCAGTAGTCCTTAAGGTGCGGGCTACGCGCTCCAACACCTGCTGAGGAGGAAGATGAAGAAGAGACAGAAAACGGGGATCCCATGCATGAGATCTACACTAGGTGTAGGGAATTTCACGCATGAGAACAGCAAGAATGGAAAGAAGAAGAAGGAATAGTCGTAGAAAAAGCTTGCATGAAAGAAAGAGCGCAACTTGGCTGTTATTTGCCACCCGCAATAGAATAGTTAGAACCGGTATGTGTATGTTTGAGTGTGTGTGTCTGCGTGTGCGTGTGTGTGTTTGTGTGCAGCGACTATTAGGAGAGTTGTTAAGAAGGAGTCTTGAGACAAATTTAAGGAAATTTAAACTAAACATAAGATGCAAATGAGGTAAATAAAAGTCAAGCAAATCAGGATAGGTGAGAAAAGGACAGATAGTAAAGGGTGAAGAAGAGGGGAGTCTGAGGGGAAATAAGGGTGTTCACCCCCCCCGGTTGGGCCGTGACTCCGTGCGGCCCGTGAACCTAACAGATGCCTGGGGGGGGGGGGGCTAAGATGGCAAGCATGCATTATAAACTAAAGTAGCTACATTGATTTATATTGAAATAATACAAGGTTAGTTTCTATAAAGCACCGGTGTGTGTTAATACTTCAAGGTGATACACCAAGAAGTAGCTACACTACAGGTGTAGCGAATCCTTTGCGACGCAACATTATCGGCGTCTTCTGAAGGTTCACAAGACCATCTCAAGAACTTACCTCTCGGTGAAGTGCGGTTTGGCAGCAAAGTGTTTGCTCTGTCCAGAAATGCCCTTGACTCGGCCACTACTCCAGAAGTTACTCTTTTTCCTGAGCGCCACCACCCAATTCATGCCGAGCTCAAGGTCAGTCTCTTCGGCGAGGGCGTCGACGCGGGCAGCGAGGGCAGCCTTGGCAGCCAGCACTCGAGACATCTTGCCCTACAACATAACATGATTAGATTACAGCGATCAGTGCTTCATCAGTGCAGCAGAATAATGTCCTAACATAACGTCATCTTAACATTCAATGATGCAACAAATATCGATCAGCCTCTGAGTGCGATGCGGCTGCCTTTTTGATTTTCGATACAGCAATCATATAGAAGGACGGCAAGTCATGTGTTGTTACACAGTCGTTGGTAGGCGGCAGGAGGGTCGATAAATGCTACAAGTGTGCTGCATTAGAAGTTTTAAATGATAAAAGCGCTGCTGAATGAATTGCGCGAATCCCTTTTCTCCTTTTTTTCACAATATTTGGTAGGAATGATTAGCTATACAAACTTTCTGTGAAGCTTCAACATGTTGAAGATTTTGCTTCTAAAGACCGACAATTTCTGTGAGCAGATACCCACTCACGTTCTAAGCCTTACCTTACAATTTGTTGGTGCTGAGCTGACCAACTCTGCGTGATAAATGAGACCATACTTTGGTGTTGATTTCCTAGTCTTGAGCGCTCTGAACAGAGCCTTCTCCGCCCCAATGAGCTGGATTGTGGACGCCGGGTTTTTGGCAAGATTGATGAGTGAGCCCGCGTGAGCCAGAAGTCTTGCTCCAATCAGTTCACCGACCAGAGTAGTGAGGTTCGGCGAAAGATTTCGCATTCGATTACCAAGATAATCAAAGAGGTGAGTGCGGTATGCTGTCAAATCCATGATCTGAAATAATAGTGGACATCAATTAATAATTCTAGAACAATTTGGTAGCTAGCTACAAAGAAATTTCATTACAATCTTATTTTATATTGCTTGCAGACTGAGCAAACTAAACCTATTCGATTTAGTTACGCTATTTCCAGGTATGGAGTGTCAGGGAACGGATAAGACTTAAACAACCCAATGTATTGCAATAAGTTCATAGATTCGGGAACGTGCGGTTGCTAAAGGGATACTGTAAAAAAAAACATCCAAGAGTGTACAATGACTAGTATTGTCATATGCAATGCACTAAATAAAAAGTTACTAGCTACATATAAGGAAACCAAGAAAACCGCTGGAGCATCAGCAAAATGTTGCTGATGCAGCCAACAGACAAGGAAACATCAATACAGGCAATACACAGCAGCCCTCCAACAACAACAAAGTTGGTCAAAATGGTGAGGTATAACAGTTGCATGTAGCACGTGATGGCACCCTTTTCCAAAATAAAGCCCAACGACTACCACCTGTAGCATCAACAGATAATTACCCTCGTCACAGGGAACAGGACAACATGCCTCCCTGTGATGGCAGACGGTCTTCTAAGTGATGCCCGCGTGAATTTTTCTGTAACTGTGCATGGCCATCACCACTGCAGTGTTGACCAGTCACAGTAGACAATTTTCCAGAAACACGGGAGAATCTCCTATATATACTTGACCTTGCAAACCAACGCTCCCTCCGATGATTAGTTCAAAGTAACGAGGCTTCTTAGCGCTCTGGAGCCATCGTCCTTCTGGCGCCGAATGTCATACTAGCAAACAGTGCTGCATGAAGTTAGTGGTTTATCTTTTTTTCTTCTAATGTTTGAGTTGGGTTTACTACTGCGTAGAGTCAATGTCCTTTACGTGGGGAACGTCTATGGTATGTACGGGTGCCACAGAAGATACAGGAACTCCCAAGGTGCTGAGGCCATATGGTCCCAGCACTTCCCGGATGGCAAAGGAGGAATAACACACTAACTATCCTGCTTCAGAGCCCCAAGGATCCGAAGTAGTCTTTAAGATGCCTAGCTACGCGCTCAAGCACCTGCTGAGGGAGAAGATGAAGAAGAGACAGAAAACGGGGATCCCATGCATGAGATATTCACTAGGCGTAGATCTCAACTACTATGCGAGTTGATTAGGAGTCTGAGATAAGTTTCAGGACATTTGAACGAAACATAAGATGCAAATGAGGTAAATAAAAGTTAAGCAAATCAGGAAGGTGGAGAAAAAGAGAGATAGTGAAGGGCAAAGAAGCGAGGAGTCTGAAGCTAAATAAGGGTGCCCCCCCCCCCCCCCCCCCAGTTGAGCCGTGACTCCGTGCGGCCCGTGAACCTAACAGCTGCCTAAGGGGGGGGGCTACCTCCGATGAGAGATTAACCAACCCAGAGGGAATAGGAGGAACTTTTTCAAATAACAAAAATATATATATATTATACCTTAAACTTACAAGGCCTTTATGACACCAGCCAGTATGGCAAAATAAAGTTGTTTCAAGACATTCTATCAGTTAGTGATTCACTCTTCGTTTGCCTGACTTGAGACTCACCTAAATGAAAATGCTTAGCCAGTCAAATTGTAAGTTGAAAACTACATTTTGTTTAGAAGGGATTGCAAAATTTGCAAATGTGGTGCAGTAGCAATTTATGTGAAAGATGGTCTTAAGTGGTGTGAAGAGATTACATTTTCCAATGATGCTTGAGAGTTTTTTCATGTTAAAATTGAAAAGCTGAAAGCCATTATTACAGTTTATTGACCATCAAACTGTGTGTATGCAAACTTTGAAAATGCATTTAAAATCTTTGGGACCTAATGGATCTCTGCAGGGACCCAATTTTTCCATTTATCAGATGGCTAAACAATTATTAGCAATAGTTATACCAAAGCTGTGACAAATCACGCTTCAAAAACTATTAAAATTACAAGATAAATACTTTATTACACAAAATATTGGCAAACTGACATAATAAAAATATATTGGATTAAGGGTTTGTGAATTCATTGGTGTTTTAAAAATATAGCAATAAATTAAACTGCTTTCAGACCATAATGCGATTGAAATGTCTAAATGCCGACATATTGAGAAATAACAGGGAAAATATAATTTCTTCCAAGAACAGGATGTTCCAGTTAGATATATTCCAAGCAGAAATAAATTAGATAAATACATGCCAATCACTGTCTAATATTGATTAGGAGCCACTCACTGATCAGGCTGAGTGTGGAGGAAGCGAAAAATAACATTGATGATATACTGTTGCAGGTGAGTTTACAGCACATGCCAAATAGAAGAAAAATACTGAAAAGAAGCAAGTATTCTTCAGAGAGAAGAATGCTCGTGAAAAAGCCAGCAATAAAACAGAAAGCACTTTGCAATGAAGGAAACATTATAAAGTTGATTCAAGACATCTTGGTGGACTAACCATAAACAGTTGAGAACGAGTTTGAGAGCTGATTGAGACGTCAGGAAAGATTTTCGAATGGGTGTGTCTGGGATATTATGGGTTATCAGTTTGTCTAATTGGTCAATGAGGATATTAGCTTGAGTGTTTAACGTGGTGAGACAGGAGTTATTTTGTGCGTTATAATCATCTAGCGTTGATATGAACTAGAAGGAATGATGTAAAGGTTAGATCGATAGTATTGTTTCTTGAGGATTCCAATTACTGAATGTACCTCTAGTGAGTTGTCCTCTGAAAGTTGCGCGAAAGTGTTGTGTTGGGAACACACATGACAGCCACGCTCACAATCCCTCCATACTTGACCAAATACCAGGGCAGTCGAGCAGTGGCTTATCATCCTTCAGACACCAATTGTAAGCAATGGTGAATGCCCAGCCAAGCTGTTCAAGAGGCGAAGTCGTCGAGCCCGCCAAAATAACACCAACTTTGCTCTTGACAACCAATCTGGGTTTTGACCTCTGGGACCTGGACCTGTTGACCCCGGACTCCACCTACTGGGCTTGCTGCTGGGCTCCCCTAGCCTGGAGTGGAGATGGGGTGGGGCGTGCTGGGGGTCTGTGGATGTTCAAGTATACATTTGATGGCCAAATTATGGCCCGTTGTCTGCAGGTTCTCTTTTGTCTCTACAGTGTGTAAACCACTCCTGTCCAGCGATCAGCTATTCAGGAATCATCTCAAGTCGGAAAAGGTGAGAGCACGCAAGGTAGGTCCTCCAAGGCTATCCAAGGCCCAGGGACGAGTGCCTGTCAAGATGTGAGATGTGGCCTGGAAGTGGAGACCTGTGTTCCGACACTTTTCTGCACATGTCAAACCTAAAGGAAGCCCATAGGAGACCCAGATTTGGGTGGTAATTCTAATTTAGGGTGGAGCCAGAGTGGCAAGCCAGTAGGTGGCCGGAGCCGCGCACACGAGGAGGAGCCCAGTGGCAAGTGGCAAGCCCAATAGGTGGAGCCCGGGGCCAATTGGTCATGGTCCCAGATGTCAAAACTCAGATTTTTTAGCAAGAGCAGAGTTAGTGTGGGTTTGGCGGGCTCCACGAAGAGCTTGGATGGGCATTCGCCATCACTTATAATTTTATAAATTTGTGTGTATTTAAATGTGTATGGCCAAAACTATCAACCATGAGACTATATCAACTTCTGAAAGCTGTATTTAAGGGCAAGCTATTGGTCCAAAACAGGTAGTTTATGTTAATTTTATTTAAATAACCCAAAATTAACAGTATTAATCTAATTGACTAACACAAAGTAGAAAGTAAATAGTAACACTATATTTATAGTTCCTGAAGTTTTGATTGTGTCTTAGAAGAAAAAGTTGCACATAAAGCTAATAATATATTAGCATGGTTTGCTGAGTAGGTAGTTATGTGATGGGACCTATGGGCCGCCACAAGCAATGACAAAAACAAAGTTCAAGGGCTAACAAAATACATAAATGCACAATGCTGATACATCGAATGTGTATAGGAGAGCAAGTCTCTTGGAACATGTGTTTTTACAGAGATCAAAACACAAAACAATGGATAGTTATTTTGTCTTGGCTGACCGTTCTGATGGCTGCCAACAACAAAAAAAAATTCATCATCTCATGAATTTATCAATGATGTCCACAACGAACAGTGCAATCAAATTATGAACAGTTCTACAAACAAGTGGATAAAAGCATGCTCTGAAAAAAGCACTGCAACATATCGCGTAGTTGGTTACACACTTTCTCACTTTGTTATGGAGTAAGACTCACCTGGTCACAAAGCTGCTGCATGAAGTCAATATCATTGTCGCTGATCTCACAGCCCATGGACACCTCAGCTGCCTCTTTAACTCGTTCTGCCAGATCTTCGCTGAGGATATCACTGAAATCGGTGGTTCGTGCGTGTTCGCGGAAACCTGAGGAAACAAGACAGGTTACAATTGAAAATATACAAAATACTAACAATAAAACTATTTAATATCAAACCTAAATGAGAATCCACATTGGATAAAATTGGAAATGAAATTTTAAAAATCTGCTAAAATATCTATATTTTCTGTTCTTAGCTTCAAAGTCTCAGGCATGGTTCACAAACATCAGCACAGAAGTGGGTTGAATAGATATTCACTGTGCAATGTTAAGATACATGAATTAGAAATTAAATGACAACTTCCCTTGATAGCTATTTTAAAAATTGTGCTAACATTTCTTGTAATGACATTAAGATACGAAATAATTGGTAGCTATGTTGGATATTGTTAAACCTTACCATTTCCCTACTAATTCTGAGCCTGAGCATTATATTTGGTGAGTCTTCTGTTCTTAAATGAAAACTTTCCGGTTAACTCGAATGACAACCTTGGAGAGTACTGAAGTTGTATGGGTGTACATGGTAGTCAGTTAGGAAGTCAGGAAGAGAAGCATATATGTGTTTTGGGAGACTGATGCATCACCTCACATGGCCAGGTTTGTTGAGATTGACGAGCTTTTTGCTGAATATAATCTCTCTATTCGCCTCCTGGATTGATGAATTTCTCTCTCTTAGATGTAGTTTAATGTTACACACTTCCTGATGTGGCCTGTATGGATCACTCTCCCATAGGAGTTATTCTAAATGTTGAGAGAATGCAGACCCCTCGGCAAGTTGATTCCCGCAAGGTAAAGGCGATTGACTGGAACTTTGAGAACCAGGTGACAATGGCTAAATTCTATGTATAACTTGATACCCTTCTATCATATATTGATATTGATGTATGCTTGATTATTTTCAACCAGTAAGACATGAAATTGTAACGATGCCAGGACCTGTTGAAACGCTGAACTTCTTCCAACAACTCTCCATTCAGGAGGACACTAATTCTGCTCTCATCGACAGTCCTTGAGCATCTCACAACTTTACTTTTAACCACGTTCACTTGACGCTTCCTCCTCTCACACACTACCAAACTCCGACACCAGCCTACATAACTTCTTCTCTGAATCCGCAACCAGGGATGATCATCCGCAAATAACAACTGGCTCAGCTGCCAGCTCCACCCGTTCGCTTCCAACAGCTCCAAGCCACGACCCAGCACACTCGAGTTCACCTCCCTGACCACTCCATCCATATAGATATTGAACAGCCAGGGAGACATCACGCAGTCTCGTCTCAGTCCCACCTTCACTGAGAACCAAATATTCACCTTGCTTCCCACTGTGACACATGCTCGGCTGCCAACATAGAAACTCTACACCGCTTTCAACATGTCCGCCCACTCCATACAAACGCAACTCAGTCCACAGCGCTTCCCCGTCAATCCTGTTGTATGCCTTCTTTAGATCCATGGAAGCCCAGAACACGTCTTTTCCCTTTGCAAGGTAATTCCCACAGACCTGTCTCACTGCAAAAATCTGCAAAAAAGTTCAGTAACCTCACCAACCATTCAACAATCATTACTCCACCCTTTTTCAGGAACTTGGTCGCAACACCATCCAAACCAGGTGCTCTCCCTGTTTCATCACCTCCACTGTATCCTGCATCTCTGACCTGGTAATATCCGCCACAAGTCTCCCCCCAAAACTGGCATCTGAGCACCACCACCCACACCAACAATAACAACCTCTCCGTCATCCTCGACATTCAACAACTCATCAAAATACTTGGCCCACCTCTCCCGTACATCACCACTTTCCAACAACAACTAGCCGTTTTCATCTTTCACCACTTTCTCCTTTCCAGTCTCCCCCGTTCTCACCCTATTCCCCTCTTTTCAGAACGTCTTCTTGTTCTCCTCAAAATTCTGGCACAACTGTCTGCCCCACCTGGCATCAGTGTCTCTTTAGGCTCTCCTAACCACCTGCTTCACCTCGTTTCTCCTCTCTTCAAAACCTTCATATGCCACCACTGACTTCACCTTCAATCACTCCTCAAACGCTCCTCTTTCCCGTGCCACCGCCAGTTTAACCTTGTTCCGCCACCCGCAACCTTTCCTTCTGCACCCCCCCACACGGCACACACCACACACATTCTTGGCAAATCTCAGCAATGCATCTCTAAACCTCGTTCATTCTTCCTCCACATTTCTCAGGTCCTGTCCTCTCACCTTGTCTATTCTCCTCCCAACGCCTGTGGGAACTCTTCAGCTCTGCTTCTCACATTCAGTTCACTCACTCTCACTAACTCTCTTCCTCCTACCACTCCCAGCCAGATCTAGACTGAACCTGTCCTGGTAATTGTCATTATCCCTTACGGTCAGTCCAAGGAACTGATGACAGCACTAAACCAACAATTCATTAGGCCTATCATCTCCTATGCAAACACCCACACCCATTAATTCCCTACAAAGAGAACAGAACACCGCCCTGTATATCGCAACAGGCTATACACTGATCACCCCACTACCCACTGGCAGGAAGAAACCATGAACCCCCCCCTCTCAGACATCATCTTGATATTAAAGACTCGATACTTTCACAAGATTCAAGACTCGGTACATTTCTGCCACTATTTATTTCAATCTATTGAACCCACATCAACCCAACAGACACCTACATGACACACCAGTAACACACATAGGCTCTCTTCAAGTGACCGTTCCCCATCCTAGAGATCACATCTGAGCCCAAACTCGTACACAGTCACAAAATTCACAGCTCTTGCATTGGATAAACATGAAGTGGTAGAGTCATGGTTGCCCAAGTGTCACAGGACCCACCCGTCCCGAATGTGATGCGGGCTGCCAATGGCACAAGTCATAACAGCATCCACTCAGGAATTGTCCTGCGTAGCCGTCACACCAGGCAGGCTTGACCATGATATTACGTCGGTACGCGATCAATGGAAATGCCTGCTAAACAGCATCAACTTCCTCCAGGATATCGGCCTAATGTAGAGGAAGGCCTGCACCTGCTGGAACATTCCCAACATGCACATGTTGGGTTCTCTGAATTTTGACTGTGCACTGGCTGTGACTCTTTCAGTAGCTACAGGAGGAGTGAGATTTGAACAACAACAACCTCTCTTCAACATCTGGCCTTCAACATCTTTGAAAGCCAAAACATAGATATTCTGCTCCAAGTTTAAATCGAAAATAAAATCACTTCACGTGTTAGCAAATCAACACTTACATGACCCACTTTCAAACTATTTTAATAGTATGAAAAATTCGGGCTTAACAGGGAAAAACCTGCTAGCAGGACCCAGTAGCACTACCAACTTTATCAGGAACACCACCACCACGACCAGCTGCAGCAACACCAGGGCCAGTCATCGCAACGCCACGACTAGCTGCACAGCATCACCACAATCAGCAAAAATAACATCTCGACCAACTGCAGCAGCGCCATGACCAACAGCAACATCACCATACCAGACCTTGAAATAGCACAACCACCTGCATCAACCTTGTCATCTACATCACATCTGCAGCAGCAACTGGAGGCACCATATGTCAGCAACTAGAGGCACCACGTGTCAGCACCAAGGCATAATTGCCCTGGCTAGAAACAGGAACAGTTGAACCCTAAGCAGGAGCAGTTGACCAAGCCTCACCACACGGTCGGACACCACCAGCACCATGAGCTACAATGAGCAATGCAAAACCTCCCTGCATCCTTTGCAAGATCCCCTTCCAAAACAGGTCCTGGCATTGTTAAAATTTCATGTCTTACAGGTTAAAAAATTTCTAGCAGACATCCATATCTTCAAGATTCCTTGAATTCATAGCTTATTCTGGCATTGTGTTGGAATTTTAGATTGTTGTTCAAGAAAACCCATCTACAAGAAACCTTTTAATGATGTATGCACATTGTTATTCCCATAAGCTGTAAGACATGGAATTAAAATAGTTTCTTGGCCAAGTTGGTTCAGTAAGGTTTAAAGTTTTAAATAAGGCATAAAAGTCACCATTTCAATGAAGTAGCTACTTCACATAAACAATCAAATTATACAATGCATGGCATAATGACTTCAAAACTATAAATGTAAAGACTGGTCATAATCTGTAACATTCATTGGTTTGTTGAAAGATAGTCTTCTACAACTTCACACAAATTTTGCATGCACAATTGTGAGTCCCTAAACCAAGCAGAATTACTCACAGTGTGACTGAACCACACTATTGTATTATTGCAATAGTGTTAATGACACCTATTAAACTTGCACAGCCTGAGTTTAATAGATTTCATGGAAGAATAATCAGAAGGGAACTCTAATGTGGTAGTTGTTGAATTTGATAGACAAAATACTGAAACGCATGTATAATTAGCTAAGTTATAGCCTTTTGAAGAGTCACCCAGATTAAAGCTATATCAAAAGTGAACAGAAATAAGCAAAGACCAGAGTTTGATTTTGGAAAAATTAAAATCCATCAAAAAAGCAGATGCAGAGCTTTGCATAAGGTGCTTTTCATTGAGACATACAGCTTCAAAATTTTTTTTTATTGATGAAGCCTAATCATTTGAAAATGTGGCTCTAGTACAGCAAATGGCAAGAAAGTCATGACCAGATATATGACTATGTTTCATAAGCCATATCAAAAGCAAGTGAAAGAATGAACAAGTTCAAAACCTAATATTGGAAGAAGAAATTAATTTTTGAAAAGACCCTAAGCATTTCAAAACTGACTGGTACAAGGTATGAAGATCTAAACCTGCAAAATAATAAAGTTCAGAGGTGTTTGATCTTGGAAGAAGATAAATAAATTTAAAAAACACATGTGAAACTGTATGTGAAGATCTTGTTTTCAAAATTATGACATTATCCATTATTTAGAAGCTAAGCTTGACATTCTGAAATGCAGCTCTCATCCAAGGTGTGCTGAGCAAGCCTTTAAAGAAAAGCCTAAGTCTCATAAGCTTTATCGATATCAAGCTAAAAAAAATCTGAGATTGATTATGAAAAAATATACAAATGTGAACACAAAAGTCCACATGAAGGACTGCATAGGTTGCTATTCTTTAATTTAGGCTATGAACTGTACGGCAAAGCCTTACTATTTTGAAAATCCTCTCTTAAACAAAGCTTGACAAACAACCCTTGATAAATGGCTAAGTTCAGAGCTTAATTTAAAAAAAAATTAGAAAAAGCCAACCTGGAGATAGACATGACTTATAAATTCATTTCATTTGAACCATAAAAGGTTTAATTTCAGGCTTAGTTGACAGAGCCTTGGCATTTTACCTAAAGTTTTTTTTTCAGTTTAATTTTGAACATTAAAAACAATTATAGCATTGTAACCACAAGAGCTTTTCAAAAACGTTCCTTTATGTTATGAAAACTTCATGACTGTGTGAAAATAAATGCAGGGTTGGAATAATTTTCTCCAGATTTCTTGTCCAAGCATTACAATTAACCATCTGACACTTATTGGAGTTGAGGTTCAAAACACTTACAAATGATATGACACTTCTCATTCTGATGGAAAACAACAGTACTGCCCAAAACAATATTTCTTCTTGCTAAGGCTGGGGAATATATTTCTATCATGACAGATGTCCTTACTGAGAGCCAACAGCTGAACACTCACCCATTTTTTTTATTGTGTGAATGTACGATGTGTTGTCTGTAAGAATCTTGGCCAGTTCAGGGAAATGCCATCCATACCATTCCTTGGCTCTCATCACGTAGTTGTTAAGCTCCTTGTCGAGATCATCCAGCAGTTTGACAGCTTGAACAACCATAGTGTCCACTTTGTCAGGAGAAAACTTTAGTTTGTATCGAGCCAAGCTGAAATGGCAAGGGAAAATATTGCAGTGGTTAAATAATTATTTTCTATAAAATGAAAAAATATATGAACAAGATAGCAACTTCAGAAGAATAACATGTAACTGTTGACCAGGCAAACAGGCCCTTCTCATAAACCAAAACCAAACTTTAATTGTAAGTCATTGAGTTTCAGATATTTGTTATGGAACTGCTAAGTGTAATTGTTTAGGACTGAATCTGGTTAATACTTAGTTGCAAGATTTCTCATCTTGTTTAGAGCCTTTAAGGAAGAGGTTTTTTCATCAGCTATAGTAGTCCCAAACGAGTGGTCATTCAAAGTCTCAAATAGATGGTCATCACTGGCAGTATTATTCTCAAACTTGAACATAGAGTAATTTATAACCTCATACTAACAAGCCAATTGCAGATGACATTGTCCTGAGCGTATTGTCCGGCACATGTACAAACAAGAGCTTTAAATCTTGCAATGCAATACATGACTGGATAACCTAAAAATTATAGAAGACTTGTCACTATTTTTTCAATGTGGTAAAATGTATCTTTTAGAATTTCCAAAGCTTAAATATTTTGATATATATTTCAACACACTTATAAATGATTTAACACGTTATATTATGACTTTGAAATTGTAGGAAGATACCAAATTCCACTAAATTGTTTTTGAAAGACATTGAAATTATTTCATCACCATTATGCAATACCTTTGCTGACATGTATTGCATGATATGTTGGCATCAAAACTGTGGGTAGAGATTTATTCAAATAATTTTATAAATAAGTAGCTACTAGTTCGGACAACAACTTTTACTGGATTATAGTCCTTTGCAAAAGAGCTTTCAGATGATGAATCACCCAACATGGTAACCTCAAGACTGTAGGAGGAGATCAGATTCCAAATAATCAATTCTATTTGGAGAAAATGGACCAGAAAGATTGATGGACTTTCTGATATGGATTATGGTAGTTGCTTGAGGACTCAGGATTATTTCATCACGGGTGGAATACTGCAAGCAGACCTGATAGAATACTGGAAGGATTTGCATGGTGAATCAGAGAATTTGTTACATGAAGGATTTGCAAGGTAAGGCAGAGGAATTGTTGAATATGTTTCATTGGCTTCAAGAATTGGTACTTAGGGTCATTTGCTGACAATGGGGTTTCCACCTTGCTCTGCTGATGTGCACAGTAGGTCCCTGCAGTGGGTGATGTTTTGGTGTTTAGAATGACTAGCCTGATGTGATAGTGCAGTTGACATATCACTCATAAGAAGCAAGCTCTTGCTGCTCTGATGTTTTTTATTTGTTTTTTGTTTTTCAATTTGGAGATTTTTTGCTGATACAGCGGGTTGCAGCGTAGCTGCCACCCAATAGCCTTTATCTTTTTCAACTTCGAAATTTATGGGCTGGCTTTTTAACCATTCAAGAGATTGACCAGAATGTCTCCCTCAGGATCAGGTAGGCGCAAACCTACAACCTCTAGCTCCCAATGGACGTTTGTTGTGAGAGCACGACACGCTACTCACTCGTCCACCGAGCCGGTGTTAGAGAATTCTTTTTTGACATTCAACTAGCCGGATATCATTTACTACTGTATATTTTTGATGCTGTGACTAGCTAAATTCCTGTATAGTCAGTCACCTCAACAGAGGAGGTGGACCAGGAAGATTGATGGGCTGGGTGGAGTAGACTATGGAGAGCGGCTCAAAGCAATGCAGTTGTTTTCTGTGAGGGGGAAGTGTTGGAAGATTTTTCATTGTTCTGATGATTCAGATTTGTCTGCTCTGTTTGATAGAGCTCTGGATGTTGGCACATGGGGGCATTCTTCCAAGCTGGTGGTTCCTTGCTGTCGGACAGACTATAAACGCAGATTCTTTTATTCTTTCTGGGTGCAGAATTGGAACCGGCTGCCCGCTGATGTGGTGCAGTGTGATTCACTTCGCGACTTTAAAAGGGCCCTGGCTGAGGAATTGGGGGCAGTGCTGTATGAGTTTTGCTAGACTCAATTTGATGTGATATTGTGGCTTTGTTTGTGTTGCTGACAGTTGTGTGCAGTTGTTGACTGTCTTTGTTGTTTTGTTTTCTTTGGACCTATTGAGCGCAATCCGACCAGCGTCCTGCTGCAGTGCTTATACCGTGCTGTTCTTTATGATTGCTGGCACGCTGAGGTGTACTGCCTCCCATGCCTGCGTGCCCTGTTGGGGCTGTGGGGGGCTGCAAAGGTGAGATATTTCCATCTCATTATGTCCCATGCTCACAGAATCAGGTATGCTATGGCATTTGTGCCTTCTGTTCTGCTCTGCCCTCTACCTTTGTTGGTGTGTTGGGCAGTCTTGAGATCCAAAGTTAAGAAATCAAGGGAAGATTAGATTAGTAGAGTGTCGAGGCTTTCCTGTACACTGGAGTCATTGTCCTGACACCAAACGTTACACCAGCAACCAGTGATGCATCAAGACATTGTCCATCTTGATGATTGCTTATCCTCACGGCATGCTCAGGTCACTACTGTTAATAGGAGCCACATAAGTGTTCTACTCAAAATAAGCAACAAAACGGTGGAGGTCTATCAATAGGTAAGATTATGTATAATCAATTCACAACAGATTAGATTTCAGTCAAGAGGTTGGTTTCTCGAAGGTAGCTGAGTAGCGATTCCACACTTAATTGCCTCTAAAGAAACTCGGCAAGTATTAGGCGGAGTGTATTAGAAAGGTCCAGAAACAAGCTCCTGATGAAGTGTGTGTTGACATTCTGTAAAGGTTGGACACTGCTAAGACATGGACTATTGTAAGAGGGACTGAGCAGTCCATGCAGTATGGGGGTGGCAACACCTCTATTAGGTGGCTGTGCCTTGTCAGTCAACTATGTACAATTCTCAATTGGCATAGAGTTACATCATTCTGTCATGAACAGCTGCTTGAAGAGACCCCGAGTGCAGGTGCACCTTTCATAGTGTGCAATTTATTCCCCATAGGAACATCGGACCATTCCATGTTCCATTTATTTTGCACAGCTCTTCCAATCGGGGGGGAGAAGTCTCTAAATGGAAGTGGACGCTGTTCTGCTGGGTCAGGCGCTGTTGCAGCTCTTGGCGCTGCTCCGTCCGCCTGCTCATCCCAACACAAACAAGCGTTCATATTCCTGGAGGATAATCGCACAAGCCAGCGCATGATAGCTGAAACAAGATGGAAATTGTGAACTATCTCCAAGGTTTGAAGCACGCTAAGCAAATAGTCGTGATATTAGCATCGGGAAGAGTATCGGCTGCCGAAAGGTCGCCGGCAATGGCTGTGAGTTCAACAGTGAAATCGGACGCTGATGGCGGGAGTCTCCTAGCAACAATGCTCCATTGGAGTGCAGCTGCACAGCCCACAGCATTTTGTCATTTGATGCATCAGTGAAGATATGCAAGCTACCAGCGTGATGAGTCTCTGCATGGGCTATAAAAATAGCTCAAACATTCTGGGGTACAACATCTGCCTTACAGCCAGTAAAATAGTAGTGTGTGCAAAGCATATTTTCTGGTATGCGCCAGATAGAAACTGCATCTTGCGGGAAGGGTCCTCCAGGATACGTGGCAACCCAAGCTCAACAACAAGAAGCTCAATGCATTGAGAGAAGCTTGAGAAGGGATCCAGATTGGGATGAAGCTGTCGAATTGTGGCACATGTAGGGGAGTTGAGGCGAGCAAAAATATGACTAATGCAAAATGAATTGATCTTCATCATTCCACCATTAAAGGATGATTCAATAGCATTTGTGATATATAAAGTATAATATAGCATTCAGCAAGGACCTTTCCTTGAAGACGGCAAGACGAGCGGGGGGAGGAGAGGCACACGCCTCTCCAAACCCTATTGTTAGGGTCGCTGAATGTGCGTGGCTGTAGTACGAGTGATGTAAAGAGGAGGGAGATTGGCGAGATGTTTGTGAGGAGGAAGTTAGATGTGTTGGCGCTGAGTGAGACGAAGTTGAAAGGTAAGGGCGAATGTGAGTTTGGTGTTGTAAGTGGAAGAAAGTCTGGTGTGGAGGAAGGTAGGGCACGAGAAGGTGTGGTCTTGATATTGAGTGATCGGTTG
>SDVV010003121.1:0-21816 GCA_016164225.1 Gammarus roeselii | reverse complement strand
ATATATAGGTATTTATAAACTCTGAATAGCTGATGAAATTACATATAACTGCCTTCCTATCAGTTACAGCAGATGAAAATGACCTAGGGATTTGTTATGTCTCACTAACAGCTAGAAGTATTCCGAAGTAACCCGAAAATCTTTCCAGAAGTAAATGAGCCAGAGGGCAACTGGAAATACAATATCGTTCGTTGTATCCCACTGATTCTTTTCATGACTTAGTAGCGGACTTCTATGAAGCCTAAAATACTATACACATTTTCAGAGTGCCACAAATTATCCCATATTATCAACTGAGTGGACATTTTCACTAAACACTACTATGCTACGATTGTCATAGTCCTTGATAGAGGTTACCGCTGGTACAAACAAGCAGTGTTGATCGTGTTTAGGGCAGCCCTAACATTCAATACGAAATCATTCAATCAGTTTCTAAAATCGCAATTGTGTACAAAGCCGCATGGACATATAACAGAAATATTCAAATCCTCTTAATGCTGGACAAGGTCATCTGCATCTTCCTTATGTTGAAAAAAATACAATCTCATGACTATCTTGGGACAAAACAATTGGTCAGATGATGGTCAAATACTGATAGAACACACGCAAACCTAGCCTAACAAATTCTCCTGAAAGAAGCTAGCTTTATGGAATTTATTTTATACAATAATTTACCCTGGGATTTGGATGTTTGAGCTGTTTCGATGATGCTATTTTCCTGAGCTGTGATAATAGAAAAATAAAGTCTTGATTAAGGTAGACAATGAACAGGATATTTATTCCCACCATACTTCATAATTTTTGATATTGAATCCTTTGGGTTTCAAGCATCAAGCAGAGGTGGACAAGTCATTAACAAACACTTTTTTGTTATTAGTTATAATGGATCCACATGAATGTTTCCTTCTATCTTGTATTTTATTTTAATGAGAAGCTGAATACAGCGTTTGCATTGATGGTCCAGGATCATGACGCTCTGATTATAGTTTCGATTCGACAATCATTCAGAATTTCCCTTTTTTGCTTGTCATATACCATCTTGGTGCCAATCAAACTGATCAATTACCATGTTGTGTTTTCTTCCAAGTACTCGACATGATCCAGTTGAACAGTTTCATTCTATATGAAGGTGGAAGTCATCAGTATGAACAAGACTATACAACTCCAAGGAATAAAACATACGTCGGTAGAGACTAAAAAGCTCATTGCAAATGCAAATGTTTATTTCGCATAAGAAGAAATCGACTAAGTTATTCCAATATTTTGACTGATCAAACTTGCAATTTCTTTATTGGGATGATCTATTTTGAAGGAAGAAGCATTGGAATTTCGAAATTCAGTAAAGGTCTAAGATTTAGGTATCGAATTTTTAAATGGCAAGAAATGTCATTCATGAACTGTTCCTAAGAAGGAAATGATCAACAAAAAAAAGAGGCATGAATTAAAGGTTACAAGCAGCTCTGGAGTATGAACACTCTTCATACTATTACTTAAAGGAAACACACACTCATGTTGATCAGAAAGGGTGAACAGGTAAATGGTTAGATCACTTATCCCTTACCAAAGCAATAGTCAACAACATTGCTCGAGCGCATTTAGTCGATTGCACGTCTCTGTCAGGTCCTTGCCGCTTCATGCAGAGCTCTCATTACATGCGCTCTCTGTAATAGTTACAGGGGATACAGCCACACAGCTCGTCTCTGTCAGGTCCTTGCCGCTCCATGCAGAGCTCTCATTAAATGCGCTCTCTGTAATAGTTACAGGGGATACAGCCACCCAGCTCGTCTCTGTCAGGTCCTTACCGCTCCATGCAGAGCTCTCATTACATGCGCTCTCTGTAATAGTTACAGGGGATACAGCCACCCAGCTCGTCTCTGTCAGGTCCTTGCCGCTCAATGCAGAGCTCTCATTACATGCGCTCTATGTAATAGTTACAGGGGATACAGCCACACAGCTCGTCTCTGTCAGGTCCTTACCGCTCCATGCAGAGCTCTCATTACATGCGTTCTCTGTAATAGTTACAGGGGATACAGACCCACAGCTCATTAACTGGTAATTCAACAATTTTGCTATGACTGATACATTTGGTTCAGTACTTATCAAGCATCTTGAAGGCTTGCCACCAGAGGCGCTACTGATGCATGCAGCAGCTGACAGAGACAAGTTAGACGGGCTCTACGAGTGTATATGTGGGGGCGGGTCAGATGGCTGGCAGGGCATCGTATGGAGAGAGAACACCGTTGGAATGGCACAAGACGCGAGGGTGGAAAAGGCATGTATTTGACTTACATGAAGCAAACAAAGCGGGTAATGTGCAATAGCGAGAGGCTGGTAAACCCCGAGCAGGCCTCTCATTCATTGAAAAGAATAGAACGAATAATACCCGCAGGTATGCATTGCGCTACTGTAAAAAAATACGAAAATGATTTGCGTGCAGCTAATTTGGCAGAAAAAAAATATTATTAGACGGCTGAATGACTGCTTGAAAGAAATTAATAACCTGAAACCGAAAGATAAATCTGTTTCTCAAACTGTAAATGTCATAACAGGGGAGGGAAACATTGCTGATATGTGGCGCGACCATTTTGATGGTATAATGAAGTGTCATCAACGACAATGACTCGTTTCTCGTTAATGAGGGCCCCAATCGAGGAAGTGATGATGATGATATTTATATGTGTAACTTAAGACCGCGGTCAACCAATTATACTAATATCAAAGTTTTGGCAAAGGATGGTGCACTAGCGAAAGGGTTCATGTACGGTCCTGTTCAACTTCTTCATGTAATGTCTACTTCCTTCACTGGCTGTTTTAAACACAATTCCATTTCTAAGGAGCTGATGGATGTTGTCGTATAACCTATCATAAAATTGAAAACAAAATGTGCGACCGGTAATGGTAACTGCAGACAAATATCAATTGCTACTGCAGCATCGAAGCTAATTGAATTATTTGTTCAGAATAGGCTTGACGATTGTCGGAGAACAACGCCTAACTTAATTAGTATTATTATAATCATTATTATTGTTATTATTATTAGTATTGTTATTATTATTAGTATTGTTATTATTATTATATTTGAACATTTAAGTATAATTTTGGGTCATTTTCAATGACAGCTGCGCTAGCTGTCATGCTTAATGAATAGTTGCAATAAAGGCCATATTGGAGTGACACAAAATGTTGAAGAATTCAGCCTGTCATTTAAGGTGTGAGCGACGCTCCTGGACGATATAAAGATATCATATGGGGTGTGAGTCACGTTCCTGAACGATATAAACAGATAGCATATGGGGTGTGAGTCACGCTCCAGAACGATATAAACAAATATCATTTGCGGTGTGAGGCACGCTTCTGAACGATATAAACAGATATCATTTGGGGTGTGAGGCACGCTTCTGAACGATATAATCAAATATTCATTAGCTTTTATGAAAATGGAATTGAATATTTCTACTCCAATTTGTCATGCCGTACCACAACAATCAAGTGACTTTAAACGTATTAGCCGGCGGATGATGATTGGCTACTTGAATTCGTGATGTTTCATTCGTGTACTATTAATTGTTAATGATGACTATCATCCGTGTAATTCTAAATTATGAAGTTAATTATTGTCAGAGTTAATTTCAAATAAGACAATAATATGCTTCTAAAATATATCTTCGGCATATCAGTATCTTGTTAAAATAGAAATTTAAACACTTTTAAACGAACATCAAAAACAAGAAAGGCATAATGAAAAATTTTGCTACACCACAACGTAAAATACCATGCAGCGTAGTTCATTTACCTGAATATCGGTCTGATAAACTTTATTTCCCCTTTTTTTAGGGCAGTCTAATAGTCATCTAATAGTCTACACATCTAATAGTCTACAGGGAATAACTGTCAGCTATGGAAACAATTTGTGTCAATGAAATGCCTGACAAAGTTTTGATTGCATTGTTGTGTGATTGTATCAACGGCAAAAAAAAACACAAACGATATTTCGTTCGTTTCCCAGTGTTGGGACTATTATGAAAGTTTGAGATTCATAATAATTCAAGGAGTGATTCTAATAAAATGAGTCAACAATTTATTAAAATTTGTACACTAACAGAGATGATTTGCTTACAATCCAAATTATTTTGAGTCACGATTAATCCGCCTAATCCGTTTAGAAATAGTATTTATTTAATTGTTTCTTGGTCTGAGTGAGTGAGTAAATTAGGCTTTCACGAACGGATATCAACCAGAATGAGATCAGAAGTCACCAATGCGAACAAACCAAATGTCGGCTGACCGGAACGAAAACGATAAACAATTGTTTATGAAGCTGTTTTTTTTCGAACTATTTCATGCATTACCCGCTCCGATGTCCAACCTCACGGCAGCCCTGGCACTAATAGCTTCTAATCAGCTGTTTCTAAATAACGACAACTGCTTTCTAACCATTTACCTCATCATCCTTACACGGAATGCGAGATCGAATGAATGTGGCAAAATTAAAAGTTTAGCCAGAAAAAGCACATCCAGATTAACATATCCGTATGAAATAAAATCTCACAGCATCGTCTGTCCCTGGCATTTCTCTTCTCGTGTCATTTCTACAACATAACCCGCCGCTTCTTTCGTGAACTGTTCCTTCCCATCATAACAAAAGAGTCTTCAGTAGCTCCAACCCGAGTAACTGTCCATTCCCATCATAAAAAAAGAGTTTTCAGTTGCTCCAGCCCGAGTAACTGTCCCTTCCCATCATAACAAAAGAGTCTTCAGTAGCGCCAACCCGAGTAACTGTCCATTCCCATCATAAAAAAAGAGTCTTCAGTAGCTCCAACCCGAGTAACTGTCCATTCCCATCATAAAAAAAGAGTTTTCAGTTGCTCCAGCCCGAGTAACTGTCCCTTCCCATCATAACAAAAGAGTCTTCAGTAGCGCCAACCCGAGTAACTGTTTCTTCCCATCATAACAAAAGAGTCTTCAGTAGCGCCAACCCGAGTAACTGTTTCTTCCATTCATAACAAAAGAGTCTTCAGTAGCGCCAACCCGAGTAACTGTTTCTTCCATTCATAACAAAAGAGTCTTCAGTAGCTCCAACCCTAGTAACTGTTCCTTCCCATCATAACAAAAGAGACTTCAGTAGCTCCAACCCGAGTAACTATCTCTTCCATCATAACAAAAGAGTCTTCGGTAGCTTCAACACGAATAACTGTCTCTACCATCATACATTTGAACGAATTGAGTTCAATATAGGGGAACGTACCGTTGCGACTGCTGTTTGAGAAAGATTTTTAATCTGTATCGATGAAACATTGGAAAATATCGGGTGCACAAGTGGAACAGAGAAGGTTCTGATTGAAGGCTATTGTGTTGTTGACGCATTATACTTTTCTTTGTTTCAACCAACAAAAGTAATTTACTCATTCGGAAGTAGGCCAATCCCATTGTTTATAACAAACAAATTATATGTTTTTAATATCAGGAGATTGCATTTATCATGACTCTCTTCAATTAATAATTACAAATTTATATTTACAAATGCGAGAAAATTTCGTTATATATAGTGAACCGTGCGACATAATAACAAAGATGACTGTTTGAATTTTTAATTATACCTGATCATTCGTTTGTATTACATTCCGTGTCTACAAACAAAGATGAATTACATGTGAATATTCTCATAAAAATGATTCATTTTTCTGGTAGGCAACCATTTCTGGGATGAGTTACGAGAAGAGGTAATGTGCTCATAAAAAAATAAATAGTATGTACGAGGACTACCCGGTGCATTGTACTCAAACAGAACCGAAAATCTAATTAGATATAGATTAGTAGCCACTGAGAACTTCTATCGTTTTCTGAAGAAGAAGAAATAATAGTAAACACGGTTGTGATCTCGAGTGAAAAATAATAATAAACACGCGCGTGAAGAAATAATAATAAACACGTGTGTGATCTTATCTGAAACCCGCTTACGTTATTTGCACTTTCAACGCGGTTCACTTTGGTCTATTTTCAGAATGAGTGCATTTTTGATGCATTACTTTCTGACATGGAAACCTGTTAATGAGTTATCATGTTCTATCTATTTCTATCCATATTCATATTTTTGCTTGATCTGTGAATCTCTACTCGCGTAAAGGAGAACATTGATTCCCTTTCAACATTGTGATCACGTGACGCCCTGCTAAACAAACACGGCTGGTTAAACATAAATAAACGACTAGTACTTGATGAAGCTGTACGTGTTTACAAAGTTCAGAAAAAACTGTCATGTCATGACGGGATGTTATTCACAAATTGTAAAGCAGCCCACAAATGGTCGACGAGGAACGGATATCACATTGAAACCGAGTTCAGAAGAACACAGACTGGATCAGAGGCGTTTCCCGTCCCAGGCCCTGAAATATACAACAATCTACCATGTGACGCTAGAAAATCCTGCATTGCATCTTCTTCTAAGAAAAAGTATTCAAACCTACTGTCTGCCCGACGGCAAGCATAATAAAAAAATACACCTTAATAGGATAAAAATACGTAAGCAGGTGTAGAACTTGATAGCAACGATACACCGGACCCTCACAACATGAGAGGCTCCAAACTATTTTCATCTACATCATTGAACCTCCCTCATTCCGTCACCTGGCTGTGTGTTTTTTGACGGTATCTAACCGCTGCCGTGACACAGGGTGATCACGAACTTGGAAACCCTTTGAGTAACTATCAATGCCTAACCCACTACCTTGCTCTATTAAATTGTAACGTGGATCTAAGGAGAATTATTGTTTAATGGCATAGTTTTGAAACGCTAAATAACCACTAGTCATCCCGGGAATATAGGATTTGTAATCATTCTAACTATTATTTACTCTAATACATATCCTCTCAATGGAAACCATATGATTTATAATTTATTTCTCATCATCTCATCATCAACTTCGTATCAACTTATCATATCGTTACTGTTCTGACACAAAACAATACAATAAATTACAAGAAGGATATCTTTATCAAATGATTTCAATTTATTTAAATATATACATAAATGGATAGAATCTGCGATGTTTCTCGCCCGATGAATAATTCTGTTAGGCATCGTACAATAAATTGACTAGACAATTGAAGCACTAAAACTTGATCACACTATAATCCCCTTTCAGCAGCCAACCAACCGTGCCCAAGAGTCTGTCTGATGTCCTCAATCCTGGAGCTCAAAATTCTCTGTCTGTTTTCCTGGACATCTAGCCATTTCTCGTCTCAGATTATTATTACATATTTCATTATATGCGGAACAAACAGGCCACCAAATCAGGCCAGAAGAGCCAGGGCGGTGGAGTTACGGTGAAGTTACCATTGCGGTAACTTTATACATTTGATGAACCTTTGATTACAATGGATTATTTATTAAAATTGAGCCTACCTGCAGGAACACGGCTTTTGAAAATTACGTGTCGTTTTTTTAAATGCAACATTTTTTGAATTTAGTAAAATGCGATATGATTCTCAATATATGTACGTGCCCAGCTACGGTAACCTCTGACCTCAAGATAAATACTATGACTCCAAGGGCAGCTTTCGTACATCTCTTATTCTTCCAAGCTGACCAACGGTCCTCCCCTCAACCCGTTCCGCAGTCTAACACACCAACTCTATGGAGGCAGGCCCTTGAATCCACAACCATTGTCATATCAACCAATCTTTTCAGTCTCTCACTCAGTAAGAGAAATCTGGGAAAGGCTTCGGAAGTCTCAGAATAGCGGTTGGGGCCTACGAAGAAGAGGGTCGAATTCGAGTTCAGTTACATTCCAAGTTGTGAAGAAATTCATCACGTCACGCAGTTCCTTTCGCAATCGATAACATAATTTAACATTCCAATAGTGCGGAACAAAAGATAAATACTCTAACGAAGACCTGATTCTTGCTTATGAAGTTTCTAGGGTAATATAAAGGCCTAACGGAAAATAATAGTTAACAAGCATTACCTAAAACTTCTGCTTACTAATAATCTACATTGATTTAATTCAGTGTGACCCTATTTTTGTCGTTTAGCATTCTCAACAACAGCCTTTAGGATAACATACACTAATAACGACAACGTTCTGATTCAATAAATTCCTGGAAAGGAAATTTATTAATTATTACCGAAAAAAACTAAAAAACACGGAGTGAACAGTGTGTTTTGTTCTAAATAACACATATATTTAAAAACTTTTTAATTGTCGTTCTGCTGCTCTTGCTACAACTTATGAAGTATGACATGGAATGAACCGAGATTAACAATTCTTATTTGGCATTGCTGAATGTTTCCATCTTCACGTTCCTTGTCATCAACCCATTGTCGTTTTTCTCGGAGTCAATCATCAATCTGCAGAGATGCTTTCCAGTGCTTGAGTGAATCAGGATTGGCTCCAAGACAATTACTTTAATCCGAATACGGAGCCTACAAATACGATTAGACTGTGAGCGAGAATTCTCTCAAGGAAGAGGTACCAGGAATTTGTTGTCTACTAGTGAACATCATTCCCGAACAGTGGTTTGGATTAATAGGTATATTTTTGGAGTGAATCATACCAACTATTTTTTATTCATGCCATTGGATTTTTCATTTGATTTTCTTTTTCACATGTTTTCATTGATATTTTTACCTAATCTACGATGCCTCGTGGGATATCGATACAAGATTTGAAGATACCATTTTGGTTGCTAAAATTACCTACAGTTTGCGTGAATTACGAGTAAGTATTTGGACGGAAAATAACCGAGGGAGAATATTTCCATCAGTACAAGGGATAATATTTACATCAATAGCATTGTGGTTCGCAGGAATACGCCACGCAGTCGAGAAAAGTTATTCCGAATAAAAGTTTGACATTAGCATACGCCTATAGGCCGCGAGGGGTGTGAAGGGCCTGAATCAATCCTAATTTTTGTATGGTTTATTTGTCATTCAAGCCTTTTCGAGCATGTTTGCGACTCCATTTTATAAATGGGATGATGCATAACTTAAGTTCAGTGATTGGAGGTTTAGAAGATTACCTTCACTCAACATCACGCGTAACGGCACCAATGTTGAACTTTAAGGCGAAATATCCCAAAAATCTTTGTAAATTTTTTTTTTAAATGGAATAGTTGTGAGGCAAAACTCTACTGAAACTTGAATTTAAGTACACAACCGGTACCGAACACTCTATACAGACACAGAGCAAACCGAAAGGAATATCAATTTAGTTTAAGACTGTTGATTAGTGACCACGAAAATGTTACAATCTGCATGTGTGGGAAATATGCAATTAGACACTGGCATTAGTAGAAATATAGTTAATTACTTTCACCATGAACGCTATTTCACGTTACAAGCGTAAGTTTTGAATGAAAATGTGTTCAGCATTTTTTCCCAAATCAGATTGAGAAAAACTTCCCAATGATGTAAAACGCAGAACCTACTGAGGTTTGTGTTACATTTTTGTAAACATATGTATCTCTCTATCTCCCTCTTTCTCTCTCTCTCTCTCACAATAGAAAGTGAAGGATGGTAGTGGGATTCAAACCACCGACTTCGTGGTTAATAGGCAACGACCGATGCTACTAGGCCCTCAGGGCATTAATTGCGAGCGGACACTGCAGTAGACTGCCTGGCACCACTCACACCGCCCCAGCTATGACTAAGTATATTTAAGGTACCGGTATTTTGATACTACTACAACTACTACAACTAATAATAATAATAATAATAATAATAATAATAATATTTATTGAAGCAGTCGATGGTACAATAACGGTTACATCAGAAAATAAGTTCAACAAAAAAAGTCCTACCAATACATCAAAAATATCTTCAAAAAAAAGCACAATTTAAGAGTGATCAAGATTGAAATACATGACGCGGTAAGACTTCGGGACTAGAGCAGTAAGGAAGCTATCAATGTAGTCGTACGTATGGCATTAGTGTGGTTGGCGTTGACAATGTAGAACTGAGGTAATTCCAGCAGATGGATTTTTACTCCGGGTCAATTAGTTCTCAAATAAATTTTTCATGTATGGAGACAACCCGCACTTAAATAAATGCAATGTCTATTATCTTGCGAGAGTGCGAAATGATTGCCAAATTAAAATAGACCATTGTAACGTTTTAAATGTATTGCATAAAAGTAATTATTTGGGTATAACTTTTAGCCTCAAAATTGAATATTACACACTTTCAGTAAAAAGTCTTGAATAAGTGAAGAAGTTATTAAAGTAGAATATACTGACCTGAATTATTTGTCGGAAGTACATATATTTCATAAAACGTTTCACAAAGAAAATCATGAACTACTGGCCAATTGTTAAGAAGTTTAATCATGAACTACTGGCAATTTGTTAACAAGTTTAATCATAAACTACAGGTCAATTGTTAAGAAGTTTAATCATGAACTACTGGCCAATTGTTAAAAAGTTTAATCATGAACTACCGGCCAATTGTTAAGAAGTTTAATCATGAACTACCGGCCAATTGTTAAGAAGTTTAATCACGAACTACCGGCCAATTGTTGAGGAGTTTAATCATGAACTACAAGACAATTGTTAAGAAGTTTAATCATGAACTACAGACCAATTGTTAAGAAGTTTAATCATGAACTACCGGCCAATTGTTAAAAAGTTTAATCATGAACAACCGGCCAATTGTTAGAATGTTTAATCATGAACAACCGGCCGATTGCTAAGAAGTTTAATCATAAACTACCGGCCAAGTGTCAAGAAATTTAATCATGAATTACGAGCCGATTGTTAAGAAGTTTCATCATGAACTACCGGCCAATTGTTAAGAAGTTTAACCATGAACTACCGGTCAATTGTTAACACGTTTAATCATGAACTACCGGCCAATTGTTAAGAAGTTTAATCATGAATTACCGGCCAATTGTTGAGAAGTTTAATCACGAACCATCGGCCAATTGTTGAGAAGTTTAATCATGAATTACCGGCCAATAGTTAAGAAGTTTAATTAAGAAGTACCGGCCAATTGTTAAGAAGTTTAATTAAGAAGTACCGGCCAATTGTTAAGAAGTTGAATCATGAACTACTGAGCAATTGTTAAGAAGTTTAATCGTGAACTACTGGCCAGTTGTTAACAAGATTGATAAAGTCCTGGGGAACTTTTGAGAACAGTATTCAAATACACACCATTAAATGAATTTCAACGGAGGTATAGCAATTTCGAAGTCAACTGAGCTGCCTTTCCAATGAAGAACACATATTTAGGTTGAATAGATATTTTACCCCAATAATACCTGAACGAGTCTTCAGACAGTATACTCCTTCCCGTAGGATCAATAGCGTTGTTGACGTTGTTGCTCTTGATGGATCAACTCGATAACAGTTGTATTATCAACGATTTCGGTTTCCTCCTTTGAACATGATTCGTTGACACAACAGTCTGACAATGAGTGGTGTTCGCTGTTGTTAATTGACGGAAGGCGCAGTGACGCACTGCTCGATGGGTTGATGATAGAGGGATACTCGGGACATTATATGTCGATGAGAATTAGGTGCTAAATGAGTTTGATTAGATCGTTTGAGACTCAATTGACTTATGTAGTGTGCATTGTGTGATGGTTAGGAATCTTTCAGGCAGTATATAAATAAGATATGTTTAGCAGACTCAATTTTGTAATCCGATCAACATAGTATCCGCAGTAATGATGTCAGTTTCCATTGCAAATTTGATTGTTTGGGCTTAAATGTGTATTTTATCAATTGTCAATCAACTAAAAAATAAAACTCTTGACTGCAACTCGACACACAAAAGTCATTTCACGACCAAACCATCACTGGAACTGTGTAGTGACCGTGTTGTAATACAATGGTGGTCCTGCCTTCTAAATATCACTGAAACAGGCCAAATGAGGGTCATTTTGCGGCGAATTTTGAAAAGAGTATCTGGGTAATTGGGAAAGTTTCCTAAAGGGCAATCGTTATGAGCCTCGCTCAGCATGACCTCCGATGAATAGCAAAACATATAGTCTGCTCTTATTCATTTCATTAGGCTTAGTTTATGTTATATTATTTTATAAGGCTTAGTTTATTAGGAAAAAAGTTATATCATCTGGGATGATGAGATTATAATTGAAGATTATATGGTTTCTCTTATATGAGACATTACGCCTTTACGACTGCTTTATCTCTTGCATGGATAAAAACTATTACGTAAATTTGAGATATTGAACAAAATGAGATATGACAGTTCATCTTTTTCATGTTTCCCTACATGCGTCCCCAAGAATTACACGTCAAATCGATGTAATTAACTAAATTGGACAATAATCAACACTGTTTCACTCGACAGGTGTTAAAAGGTGAACTGATTGTAGGTTATTTATTCAAAAGTTGACTCCTCTCATATAATGCGCTCAACTGATGATATGAATCTTAAGGTTTCTTCACTAACCATGTGAGTCGAGTAGGGGTATTCCGTGAGGTTACCCTGCAATTAGCTCGGTCTGAACTTGTTGCTTACATTATTATCAAATTATAGTTATCATCAATTAGAAGTAAATAATAGAATTAAGATGTTACAACTGAACGCACTTACATATCTTATTATGGGGATATTACAGATGAACGAGTTTCTTTACCTTGTCATCTATTCCCCGCAAACTTCATACGCTTTTATTGCCTCACCAATCAAAAAACACATCTTCTGTAGTGAAGCGACAGTGCACTTCTAAACATAAGTTGATGCATGCACCATCGTCAAGCTAAAGGAGAAGTCCACCAAGAAATGTAATTCATTATGGTAATGTTTACCTTATGTTGCTACAATATTATTTTAGTTCTTCTTTTTCTTTGGTGGGCATTTAAAGGACCACTTCAAAGTAGCCTTTCAAAAGGTGAGCCATGAATGTTTTTTCTAAGACATAAACTAATAATCACACTGAAATCAGACAAAACACAACGACATGTTATGGATACTAATTTGAATAGTGTAATCTTATTATCATATTTCTTCCAGTCTAAACTCTGTTTATACTGACAATTTTGATGAATAATTTTTACTCATGACATTTAGTCACGGTATTCAACTTCATTCATGTAATTCTACTCATTGACTGATTTGTGACGTCAGGATTGGTAGACAAATGTTCCTCGAGAAGAAAATGTTTCAATCGCCGGATCAAATGATGACAGTCCTTAACAATCTGGGGATTTACCTGTTTAGTGCCTACCTCCTACACAGCAGTAATTAACAATTATCAAAAGGATCAAGTATTGCATTGGTGGATTACCGAATGAAATTTCTGCTGGTTCTTACTCACTTGAAGTGTTTAAAGTTCAAAGTGCCCTGTCCTGAGCACTTAGTCTGAAAAGTTGGAGTGGGGTATTTGTGGTGTGGAGGAGACGGTGGTGTGGGTGTGGTGGAATAGCCAATAATTGATGGAGAGCTGCTGATGACGTTGGGAGACAGGTGGAGTCGAGGTCACGGTGGTGAGGGTGGGGTATCATGGTCAATCGGTGGTGAGCTGCTTTTGAGGTGAGTAGTTGTATGACAGGCGGGCCGTGCGATGTGGTAAAGTTGGTGTATATCGTTTGGGAAGTCACTCTGGATATTGTAACAGTTACATTATGGTTGAACCTTTTGATACTAAAAGTACCTGTTTATAGGTATCAAATCACTGCATGTTTGGATGACTATTTAATTCGTTAAAACAAAATACTGAAAGTAGCTTTTTAACATTATAAAATCAGCTGTAATGGTGCCGAAAAATTTGTTATTAATAAATAATTTTGTTAAGGTCAGAAAGCTTTTGGAAGTATTGTTATAGCATCAGATCGAAAGGAAATTATATGGTAATGTTTTCGTTGATGTTGATATATTTAATTGTGAAAAATAAATTAAATGTTTGGTAAACTGCTTCCACCGATCAAATCTGATTTTTTTTAAATCTTATTTTCTACCATTATGAACAGTCGTTTGCTTAAGAAAAAAGCTATACACATTATAAACAGTCGCATATCGACTCCGAATATAACACCTCCTATCTGATAATTATTCAGATAAACAGTATTTTCACCGAATGTGTGGCACGCTAAATTAAATGTGCTTTCAATCCCCTGTGATGTTTCTCTAAATGATTATGACGAGGCCGTCCTAATCGAGGAATAATTTTCCGCTGTTATTGTAATGACTGGACGTCACCGGCTGCGTCAGCAACGGGCAGAATAATTATTGTTATTGCCAACGTGAAAGTGTTGATCGGATGACCACTGCCTAATTGGGGTTTCGTAACTTACTCGACACAGAGAACATTTTGAGATTAATGAGCGTTTTTTCAGTTTAATGAGGCGTCTAAGAGAGTTCTGGAGAACACATCCGGTGTCGAACAATAAAGAGAGTGGTGGTGAATTGGCCGGGGTCCTCAAAACACCCCTTGGACAACTCGATAGGGTAGGAGTAATTTGAACTGCATTTTTATATAAAGTTTATTAAGGTAGCCATGCCATTCAATCTGCTGACCGATGTTCTCCTATTTTAACTTTGGAACCCAGATAAAAAAACTGGCCAACTGTGGAGTGTACGATGTCTCGGACGAATTATAACAATTCCCTACGTACTTATGTATTTTGAACAGACAATTGCTACAATGTTGGTCAATGATTGGTAGATGCATCATAAAATAAAAGATATGTCAATACAATAAGAGATTGTCTCAATACAATAGGAGGCATGTCGTTAATATGTGTTCAATGCACACAATTCTCTATACATCCAGTGATGTAGTCTGATGCAGTCCGCACGCGACACTGTAGGAACGATAGCAAATTCTTAGTACAATAGTTTTGTCTATATCACCGTACTTCTTCAACTATACTTTACAGAGCCCGGGAATAAACTGTTCATGATCTTTCAGATGGAGTTCTGGTAAGAAATTAGTAGGAATGGAGATTCAATAGTTACCAAAAATTAACAGAATTATTGGTAAGAACTTCTATTAATATTGACTGGAGAAAACGATGGATCATTTCCCGCCAAAGATCACTAGCTAGACGATCTACTTTATTCACCTGCAGCAGCATTATAAATTATCTCTACAGAAACTCAGCGCATGGGCAATGAAACATCACTTGCTAGGGGGCCTCCGGATTAATTGTTAACTTCAATGAGCTGGTGGTATCATGCGAGTTCTTCATTCCCTAGACTTTGACTCTGTGTCCGGCTTACTATATTATTTCCCCCTGTAAGGCTCTGCTCTGTTGGCAGACCGTTATGTTCTATCCCAGAACTGAATCTCGCCTTACCTTTCCTCAGCCCTGGCCCTCTGTTTGTACAAGTCCAACCCTATACACTCGCATATTGACACGATCGGTCCACTTATTTCCGGAACCTGAAACTCACCGAAACCTCAGAGAATTATTTTCATTTCTGATTAAGTAAGAATTTGGCTAGGTTTTTGATTGAATCTGGCAATTTATGGAAACTCTGATGTGTAAATGAATAGAATATCTGATAAAAGTTTAAAGGAAAACAAATTAGAAAAGCATACACATTTTGTATTAATCCTGAAGACAATTGTAATTAAATGTGTGAATTGTTGTTAAATGCAAGTGAACATGACCAAGATTTTTTTTTTTTCTATTTCGAAAAGATATTATTATGTAATGATACCGATTATTCCTTTTCCTTACTTCTCATGGTCAAAAAATGTTGATCCGAGTAAACACGGGAGAATCAGTTGATTTTGTCGAATAAATTCCAGTTTTTGGTGCATTTTTCCCTTTATTTTTAATCGCTTGTGTTGAGGTAAATAGTTACTGTCTCAAAGCAGAAAATTGCCATTAGACTTTGAGATAATTATTGCATTTAATAACCACGAATCTCACCTTCAGATGATCAGAAATTGACAAACAAATGCTCAGTGTAAAGCCAAACAATATCAATAATTATTTGGTCACTGCAACATCACGAAAACTGTGGCCCTAATAGTGCTTCATTTTGAAAGCATGACTACTATTTTTCGTGGAAAAAATCCATGTTCTTGATGTTGTCTTTCGTTGGGACAAAATCACGAATAGTGACACTGAAGAACACTATTTCAACCTGGGGTTGATGAAGATTTTTTCAACAAATTAAAATAGAACTTACACTTTATTAATAGAATAGATCTATGCAAAGTTCGTGTTCGATGAGTGCTTTATCCATAAGCCTCAGTAAATTATCGGCATCTGCTGGAAAAGCGGGCTTTATTTAAAAAAAAAAATGTTATCGAAGACGACTGGTAAACGAATCTACATCCCTAATAAACATGAAAGGATTATATTATTATTCATTGCCTCATTTGCGTGTTCATACTTACTCTCCTCGGTTCTGTAAATCTGATGAATGCAAAAAACTTAGTTATTTACATTAAGCGAAAAAATGTGTCGACGGTCAACAACTACGAACAATGAATAATAAAGAATGATTCGGGGAGGACTGATGTAGCTATCAATTTGGAACTATTTATAAGAATTGTACAAAACAACTATTTCTTTCCAAAAAATGTTTTATTTTCTTGAAAATTATCTTTATCTGGGGCCAACAAGACTTATTGAATTAGTTTCCCGAGCTGTCACACTGAGAGGAATACTGACAACCAGCTTGTTAGGAGACGTCTTTCGAAATTATTGTCGTTTGATTTGTTTTAGTAGGTGGCAAAATGAACTTATTTTATGGCAACCGACATTCTGTCATTTTATTCATGTAAAATAATTGTTTACATCATTGATACCTATTTTCAAAGTGTATCCAATGTCGATTACTATGCAAAAGTTTAAAGTAATTGTTTTCATCCTGTTAGCATACAAAGGGAACATTTGAACCATATCAAATAATTTAACATTCAAAGTTACGTCCTGACCGTTTTCTATTTCCGATCGACAAAATATTTACTCCTATTTACTTTGAAGGTCACACTTGGATGCAACTTTGATGCCAGGGAGCAGGGAAAACACTCGGTTTTGGGTTCCTTTATATATCAGCTCTAATTCTACTAGGGAACGAAGTTTGAACTGATTAAATTTCACAACTGATAATATTTATATTGGAAAATCTTGTTTAAGTTTGTGTAATTTTTCCCTTCAATCCATCTAAAGTAAATTTTCAAATCTTCGTTTATGAGAAAACACATAGCATTCAATATATATTATGGTAAAAAAAAATAACCATTGGTTATTATCTCATTATTGCTCACTAGAATGACAATGGATTATAAACTAAATAAATCGCCGGTCATCGTGCGCGATAACTTTGAGTAAAAATTCTGCAGAAGATGTGGGAATAAATGCACTACTTCCTGAGTTTGCATAGCAAGCTATGTTACTCAGTTTATTTACATCCTGATCGCGCATATCCCTTCGTAAACATAGATTGTCATGTGGATGAAATTACACTACTAAAGGAATACAAAACAATATCATTGCTACCTCGCAATGGCCTGCAACAGTTCTGCTGAGTTATTTGGGTGAAATAAAAACTTTTGTTAGTGCATGAAAAACATTTCTGAATTGTATCGCAATGTCAGAAGTTGCACGCGATGAAAATATGTGAAACGTGGCGGACAGGTTGAGGGCCGAGCCCCTTCCGGTGGTCGTTCCAAGCTATCCAGTCAATGATATAAGACCTGTGATTTGAAGAGCCTCGGAGAAGTTCAGCATGGAGTAAATTTTCTAGAAAAGGGAGCAGTATTTTATGTAAGAGAATTGTAAGAATTATTCATAATTAAATTGTGTTATTTTGATGAATGAAGAATAATCAATCTCAGAACAGCACAGTGAGTTCGTTGCCGTTATATTTGATTGTAACAACTGATTGAAAATATATGTGTTCTCAACTTCAGAGTAGTAGTCACGTCACATACAAAAGGAATCCTGATGGTTTTATGAACAGTTAATTAGGTCCCTTTGGGTGGTAAAATCGAAGTTATGTTTGACGTAATAATCGAATGCTTCAACTCCTGCTTATAATGTTATAAAAACTACCAAATTCCGCACCACAAGCTGGTAGTTATGCAAGGAACTAAAAAGAAAATTTATCCAGCAGCCGAATCGTGTGTTTGCGTTTTGATTGGTGGGAACACTCAATAGGCTTGAAGATATATATGTGAGGAAATTTTAGCTTACCTAGGGATAATATTTACTTAATATTTTAGTTCAAATTTCAGACTGAAAATCATTCAGGTTTTGTGCTAAAGACGAGCGTCACAACACAAAACGTTGAATTTTAAATATATGCAAGATGGTGATACAGGAAAACAATCGAGGACAATGGCCGAACAATTTTTGGCAAATAACCTCCTGATGTTTAAGGTTTGTTATGTCATGACTCTTTCAATGAAGAAACGGCGTAAGAAAGTCGATATGTAACGTCACACACCATCAATAGTCATTAGTTATTTATCGAAAGCCGCTTATCCTTATTCACAATTTTTTACGGCCTCACTATTGTGCATGTATCTCCATTATTACATAAACTATTATGAAGTGACACTAGCCCGATAGCCTGCAGTGTTATTCGTCAATTTATGTTACACATACTGAACATTGGCTTTCATTATTCAAAGGTATTCATGATGTGTTATTTAAGTAACAACTTTCTGCATGTTGGAGTGACAAGAGAGTAACGTTATTCTGGTTTAATAACCTAAGGATTAATTATAATTCATACACAAGTTATTGACACGAAATGATCCTGAAATTTGATTTTATCATCCGAATCAAGTTTTGGTAGATAAAGTTGGATTTTCCAGAAGCTTTGCATCAAACTCTTGATAATTGACAAAATATCTCGTACAAGCCACAACGAAAAAAATCATGGTCATATACAAAACAAGGAGGTAACATTACAATTAGGTACAATGATTCACTCTCTAATTCTCTTCAATGGTCGAGAACAGTGTTTCAGTTTAATATTTTGTTTGTAAAATCATTATTCTGTCCAATCATGTCAAAGATTTTCCACACTGCGTCCACGAAAACGTCATAACTTGGTGAATTGACAGTTTTATACCGTTCGGCAGTCGTAAAGGACAGATTTCCGATCCATGCAACGTTTTAGATTGATTATGAGGAATGGTTTTTGGAAACACTAGCCCGGGCTACAGAGAACGGAAGGGGCTTCAATGTTGAAACCTGTGTGACTTTTTCATGAACTATTTGCTGCCCTCTCGACGATCAATCTCTACGATAACGTTATGAATAAAACGCACTCACGTTCAGATTATGAAAATCAGACTCACACATTATGAGGCTATAAATTCACTTTGATTTTATTAACATAAGACGGTTCTTCACTTGGTAAATGTCATGTATCTAGGGCTTCTGAAATATTTTTTTTGACGGTGTAAATATTTAGGAAAAAGAACAAAATAATTCAACTTTATCAGTGTTGTTCCGAACCTATGTCGAGCTGTATAAGTGTTATCTTTCTTTTGATCCCACGTTTCTTGATGGGATGTCTTGTGGCGACAAATATCAGATGCGAGAAAATTACCACGAAAATTGAAAAAAAAAAGATACGACACGCATTGCGACACTGTGGAACGACGGCTACGGTAGCGATTGCGGGAGCTCTTTGCGTTCTATTGTTGAGGTAGAGTGTTATGGATAGCCTATTTTTGAAAATAGGTAATTGGAATGTGTTTTTCAATCAAGCGACAAGGAACGGAAGATCCATTAGTTGATATTGAACAATTTCTGTGTCCGACGGCTTGTTAAGGAGGGTAGTTGGTCCAACGACACTAAATATCGCTGGAACAGACCGTAATCTGTTAAAGAGCAGGAATATCGAGTTCGGCTGCTTCATAAATTGCGGTTTGTTCGTTAACTCTGTCGAGCTTGAAGAATGTCGTGGCTACGGTGACGGAAGTAACTAGTTGCGAGGAATTATTGTTGGCCGGTCTGTGGTTCCGACTACCGCAATATCAATTGTGATGTGTGATCGGTTTTACTTACGTAGCTACGGCATCAATGCACAATCCCAATTATTCTACTCTGGATAAAAAATAAGCGTAAACACTGCTATAATACTATGTAGTGATATACGCTTTATGACAATTTTTTTCAGGTGCAGGCTGCATGGTGTAAAATTTATCGGCCACCACCAACGGGTTTTCAATCCAAATAGTTACTTTTGCTTCTCCTCATTGAAGTCTTTTTTTATTAGGTACATTAATTCAAAAAATACTATTCGAGCTCATACACGTCAACTTGCTTAATCTGGTGTCCTCAAAACTTTTTCAAAATTTGTATTTGGTTGGATGCATTTGCTTGTTCAGTGAGTCTCAACCACATTTGAGCAGCAGCCGTCACGAAGTGCGACAAAAGCTACGAAATGTGGCACACATTAACACGAAATGATTGTGACTTCACAAGTAGCAATACACTTCTTCACGCAGAGCGTTTCTCGATAATGGCTGACGGCAAGGCGCACCTCACACCCTCATACGCTCACACTCAAACAACTTAGCCCTTTCGTGCTAAAGGGGCCGGGCGGTACCCCCGCAACATACACTTGGGTCAACAGTGCAGTCTGAGGATCCGGTTTTAGCAGCAAGGCCCGACAGTTTTTACTGGTTTACCCCCGCTGCGTCATAATGAGCGCCTCCCCCTCCCCAGCTACGACCATCCCGACAGCGGGATGCCAAGGGTGGGATACACATCAGAGCAGCGGGATGCACATCAGAGCAGCGTCAAAATCAACCATTTACAACCATGCGCCCCTCACGACTGTTCATAGCACGCTCTCTCGCCACCTTCACATTCATGTTTCTCCTTCCTAACGCCTTCTTCACACCATCCATCCACCCAAACTTCGGTCTACCTCTAGGCCTGCGACCACTTGCCTCCGCATTCATCACCCTTTTCACCAATCTCCCTTCAACCATCCTCTCCATGTGCCCAAACCATCTCAGAACTCCAACTTCTTCAACAGTGTTTATTTGAAAATAATCAGAACCAGGAATCCAATTTTGGTCATCCAAGTAATTTCTTGGACATCAAGATCTTCCGAATCCCAGAAAAACAAAATGAAAATATCGGTATCAGATCAAAAAAATGTATTTCAGTCATTTTTTTGGATTCATCACTCAACCCTCGACCTCCCTCGACCACCCTCGACAACCCTCGACCACCCTCGACCACCCTGATCGTAACTGCCGGTTCCTTCAAGTTCAGCACGAAATTCGATGCCTTTCTAACTTGTTTTCGCATTATACTTTGACATGATACTTTCCTCATTTGAACGTCAGAGTTGGCAGAATTTGCCATGTTCTATCAGAAGTTAACAATGTCTTACTTGAAAAAAGTGTAAGTAATTCTCCTGGGTTTCGGTAAGTTTCAGGTTCCGGAAATAAAAGAACTGATCGTGTAAATATGCTAGTGTATTGGGTTAGACTTGGATGGACAGAGGGCGAGGGCTGATGAAAGGTAAGACACAATTCAATTCAGGGACAGAACAAAACGGACGATTAACAATGCCTAACCTTGCAGGGAGAATTGTCATAGTGAAGCACACGAGCAGTGGAAGTTATTAGTAAAGCAGGTGATCAAGCAGGTGATCTTCGTGAATAATGGTCCATTACTTTTTCCGACCAATCTTACTCAAAGGTATCGATGATTAATCTGTTCATTTGGTTAACCAACTGTGCTGAGTGAAGTTAAAAAAGAAATACAGTGACATCGACACAGTTAATGCACCAAAGCTTACTATTCTCATTTTGCAAGTGTTCCTACTGTGAAGAATGCACCTGGAAAGGCACTAATCAATTTATTGAACTGTATCATAATCATAGTCATGTGATTACCGAATGTTATGCATTAAAT
>SDVV010003120.1:0-21817 GCA_016164225.1 Gammarus roeselii | reverse complement strand
TATATGGAAATTCAGCTTCCTCACTTCAATTGCATTAAAGTGTAACTGCTTTCTAATGCACCGGAGTCGACCCTCTTCGGATCCGGGAATTTTGCCCACCTGTTCACTTTGAAGTTTTCGAAGCCGAAGATATCTAGCACCCCGATGGAAGTCCTGGCCTGCGAGTGAGGTTTGTAAATGGCCGCGTTCACCTTGGACACGATCCAGATGAAGAGTCTCCCGTAGATACCTTTGACGAAGGCGTCTCTCACGTCCATGGCCTGGGTGTGACTTAAGGTCGATACCTGGGGTTTGAAAAGCGTGGGATAAATCGTCAAAGTGCCCTAAGGGGACCACGAAACTCGCATTTCCCGTTTGATACCGACAATTTTGCGTCAAAATAATTTTCAAATCATTTTTTTTGCTGTCTCCAAATTTCTCATCTACAAATTATAACTTTTGTTATCTCGATTATCTCCATAAAAAGTTATTTCTCTGTAATGTAGTAAGAGCCATATGGTTTAGCATTGCGTTTCGTTTATTTGAATGAATCTTGAAGAGAAAACATTAGAGACGAATTGCGAGAGAATCTTGATAATATTAGTTGAACGTAGTTTTCGACCGACTTTGACCTTTGTCTCTTTTAACCCAACTCTGGAATTTCGAAACTTACAAATTTTCTCTAATGTCCTGAGTTTTTGGGTAATGATAAAAAAACTGCTGCCCGCCGCTAGATGTCTGCTAGTTACGACGTGGCGTCTCCTGTGCTTGAGGGTCTAAATGTCTTCTAGGTACAGCGGCACGGCGTCTCTCGCCTCCCGCTGTTTCGGCCGGCCGAAATCACCAAACTCCTCCCTCCCTCCCTACCTATATAAGCGGGCTCTGCCGAGCTTTATCATTCATGAGGGCTAGCAAAGCTGCTTTACCGTGAGGAGTGGATTGTTATGATAGCACGGGGAGGAGAAGGACTCGTATGGCTCTTACTACCTTGCATAGAAATAGCTTTTTATTGAGAGAATCGAGATAACAAAAGTTATATTCTCTTCCATTATATAAGAGCCATTTGGTTTAACATAGTAAATACAATCATGTAGCGCAAGCTGGTCTATACCAGAAGAGCACAGAAATTGGATGGATCGACTGCATCTTAAACTGAGTGATCTCATAGAAGCGCTTGCCGTGTAATGAATGATGACCAAGTTCTATAAATGGTGGTAATGACTGTTATCATAGGCCAGTACATGTATTGCTTGGTGCCTACCACAGTCAATATACTGGCTCATAGCTGCCAATTAATTATGCGGGCCTAGAGTATGAGCCCCGAAATAGTAATTATGTACATCAAGATATACTGCCTTCTAGTATGAGTGTTAATAAACAGTTAGGTAGTGGCAGTAGAATCCTCCATATTGAAGTATCTACCACGTGTACCATAGTTAATATGATAACCTTGCCGTACAGTGAGTTGGATAAAGTAAATATATACTGAGGAAACGGACGTAATCCTTATCCTGAAGCCGTAGCTTCAAGTACTTCAAAACAATATGGTAAGATAATCTGTACACGTACCTTATAATATGTACAAAAGTTTCTGGCATTAGCTAGCGTAATTTCACAAACCTTTGACGAGAGAGGGACTATCCACCTGGTTCTCAGTGAGACGCAAGGTTGGTTAGGGTTGTCCACTGCAAATAGGTACTTGTGACTAAACCCGTGGGGCGATTTCAAGAACTCCTTGGATATGAAGTCTTGGAGAGGGACCTTACGTGTCAAAGCGAGAGATGAGGCAGATTTTCTGGCATCGTGAGGCTTTAGTGAAGGTATGCGGTGTGGCTTTATTGCTAAACGAGCAGATGTAATGCCCCACCGATGAAGTAGGAGGGATAAGCGACAATCAATTGTTCGACGGACATCGAGCTACGTAGGCGTTGAGTATGGTCATAGAGCCCAAGCCGTGTGCCTGGACATCCGGCAGCAGTGAGGCAATAGAGATGAGCGGTGGCGCGTGGGTGAGGGTATGGTTTCAGTATTAGGTCTCGTCAGCGGTCAGAACGAGCGCACATGAAGAGTTCTTGGAGAAAGGTATTCCTGTGTGTGCCGTTGTTGTAATCTCAGATACCCTGTTTCCTGCTGCGAGAGCGCCGAGCAAAAGTCTTCTGAATGAGAGTCAATACTGACGTCGTCTGAATAGTGAAGCGAGGGGAGGCGTGCATGTCGAGAACCGGCTCCAGCTTCCACTGCGGCACGAAACGTCGTTGAGGTGGGATCTCATGAAACTGGGCCTTTGCCAGTTCCTTGAAGATCGCCTTGCGGGTCGTGACGCCAAACCCATGAATGAAAGGCAAATGAAGCGCCTTCCTGTAAGCCAAAATTGTACGAGAACGAGTTGCTTCTACTTCCCGGCATAGTGCAGGAACGGAAAAGAGGTGAAGTGGTTGATGGACTGCACCTTCGAGGTGCGTAGCCCCGCTTAGAAAAGAGTCCAGCAGCTTTTGGTATTGGCGTTGTGTGGACTGCCTGTGACTGTTGATCAGGGTGTCTGCGAGCGATCTATTGTTTTTGATGATGAGCACAGTTTTGAAAACTTTAAGCAAGATAACTCGAAAGGGGTCGTGATGTTAGAGGCACCTCCCTGCCTTCGACGCGCTTGGGACAAATCGAGGGCGGGCGAAAGGTCGCTGAAGGACGCGACGACCTTGGGCCCCCACAGTGCGTTGGGGTGGTCGGGCACCATGAGGACGCCGCTGTGGCGGTACGTCCCGAGCTTGTGGGGCACCTGGTGTATCAGGGTGTATGGAGGGAACAGGTATATTTCCCTTCACTGAGTCCGTCGCATTGGAGGTAAACCACGAAAGATGCTCATGTGCGATGAAACTGAGCTGCAAAAGGTGAGAAGTTGTGGTTTCCCGGATGCGCGAAGAGGTCTATTTGCCCAGTCCCGCGCAGGGCAGAGAGGAAAGCGAGGCCTCGAGGCGACCGCGTCCACTCCTTTTCTACTGGTAGGAGGCGTGAAAGCTGATCGGCCGAGACGTTCTGCAATCTTGGAAGGTAGGTCGCGAGAAGCAAGAGGTGGCGGCACTGGAGGATCTTAGGAGCTGTGCTCCGAGCGTCTGCCACGCCGAGGCTTTGCTGGAGTCCAAGTGGTTCACCATGGTTACGCCCGCCCTGTTGTCTGACAACACGCAGATTGTGGTGTATTGCCAATGAGCTCGTGCCCGCAGCGCATGTACGATGTCCGGCGATTCCTTCGACGTAACATGGATAATACATCCCACTGACGACCAGCGACCGTATAACTGCTGGTTGCTGCAGCTTACAGCCCCCGCGCGTCGCCGATGCATTCGTCCACAGGAGGTGATTCGGTGGAAGCATTACGAACAGGACGTGGGAGTGAAAGAACGCCTCGCTACTCCAGTGCTGTACCGCGCGGCGGTAAGGATTGTTGAGATGGCTGGTCTTGCTGGATAGGCGCAGGGATCGTGCTGCGAGCACCACTCCGCTGAGGAAGTGGTGAGCATTGCGTAGGTAAGGTGTTCCTTCATACATAAGGCCGAGGGAACTCTGATGTTGTCGAAGCGAGAGAGTTCTGCGGGTGAGTATCTCCGTGGCCATGTCACTGCGGCGGTCGATGTACTGTGAGGTCGGGGCGATGGACCCGGCCTCTCTATTGAGTGTTACCTCAAGAAAATGAACTGCTGGGTGGGTCCCAGAATAGATTTACCCAGGTGGACGTAGCAATAGAGCTTGATGAGAATGTTGCAGGTTGTCTGGGTGGTGCGGCGGCAGTGATGTGCCGTAGGTGCCTGGAGCAGCCAGTCGTCGATGAGGAAGGCCGCATCTATCCCTTGCTGGTGAAGCTAGCGAAGGAATAGCTTCGCGATCGTTGTAAAAACTTTTGGTCCCAGGTTGAGGCCGAATGGGAGGGCCGAGAAAAGGTACCGATGGCTTCGTAGTTTGAAGGCCAGGAACTTTTGGAACCTGGGATGAGTTGGGACGTGGTGGGAAAGCGTCCTTGGTGTCCAACTTGGTGAACCAGAGAGGGGACTTCAGCATCGCTCGTATTTGTTGCAGGTTGGACCCTCGAGACGCAGTTATCGGGATGTATTTGTTGAGTTCTGTGAGGTCGATTAATAGGTGATCCTCTCCCGAAGCCATGGGGACCGCAAAAATACAAGATGCGAGAGCTGGTTGTTTGGGCTCTGCCGTGATTACGCTTTTGCGCAGGACGTTCTAACACAAAGGGGTTGAGAACGCTCTCGAGTTGTCGGTGCAAGCCAGTGTAATCGAGAGGAGGGGGTCGTGGCAGAGGGCTTTGGACAGGAAGCGTTTGACCCCAGGCGTGGCTTCGAGCCCGTGTGCTTGGTTACTCCTGAGGGCCGCCGGAAGAGCGTTAGTACTTACGGGAAGGGGAGCGGTCCCGCTTTTCACAGTCACCTGAGGACTTGGAGCGGGTGAAGTGCTCATACGAACAATGCAGTGACTCGTATGAGTACATTTATTTAGACCCTCAAGCACAGGAGACGCCACGCCGTAACTAGCTGACATTCAGCGGCGGGCAGCTAGTTTTTATATTATTACATAAAAACTCGAAGACATTCGAGAGACCTAAAAATATATCGAAATTCCCGAGTAAGGTTACAAGAGACAAAGGTCTAAATCGGTCGAAAACTACGTTCTCTGTAATGTTTTCTCTTCAAGATTCATTCGAATATAAGCAGAAGCGCATTGCTAAACCATATGGCTTATATGGAATGAAAAAGAAATAATTTTCATGTTCAGAAGTAATTTTTTTTTGTATAAATAAAAAATATCGCCATCTTCGTCTTAACGAGCACTCCAAATCCCACACCTTTGCCATGCGGGCAGTCTCAACTCACCACTGTCTCCCCTTGAGCGAATAGGGTCCTGAGTGTAAGAGCTTCCTTGAGGTTGCGAGGGTCGAGGCCGAGGAACTTGGCGACCCTTATCAAAGAAGTCATATCCGGTACCTCTGTTGCGTCCAGGTTGTCTGCGAAGAGAATTTTTAGATAAAAGCAAAATCACGGAGAAGATGTCATATTTTCAATCCTCGAGTTCACTGGAACTCCACAATCTTAAATCTCAGCCGAACAAGTAACTTATGATGTATAAATATACATTCCTTGAACCCTCTATTGCCTAACCTGCTCGAGTTAATTAAATGAATGGCATTCTGATGTTGTACGTATAAACGAGGGCGGAGAGTGATGCTAGAATAGGCGACACACTAAAGGAGGAGACAGACGTCCAACAGCGCGCGATGTGTGTCAAGATTTGAATTCTCACTGTTCCACAAAAAGCTCTCGTACTCACCGACCACTTTTCCCCTGAACTTGATGTTGCCCATGTGAAGGATGGCTGCTAGCAGTTTCAATATCTCCCAGACCTCAGAGTCGCTGAACATGAGCACTTTCATGGCGGACCTGATGTCGGAGAACTCTCGGGCGTCATCGCGGCCTTCGCAAGTGATGCTTCCACCCTGGGTTGTTGAGAGGGTGAACGCGTGCTCAGATCAAGATGTGAAATAAATCGCATTGTTCCTAATTGCAATAGCAAAATCTCCATCGCGTTCCTACGTGAAAAGCCCTGTAGACTCTATACATAATGCTCATGGGTTTGGGTCTCCAAACTAGTTCAGCAGAAGCTGTGATCGAGGCGCAACAAAGCACACCCACCAAAAAGCCCGTACAGCCATCTCGTTTTATTTTTCGAAGTTCTTTATCCCAATTTTTCTTGGTAGCCCTTCTGTAGAGGAATCCCAGGTAAAGACCATCATTGTTATAGTTTGCGAAGTATCCAAGAACCCGGTGTCCAAAAGAGCTCTCGTACCTCGAAACCTCGCGGGTGAGAAGGAGGTACTTGAAGGCTACAGCGCATTTAACGAAGCAAAGCGATGAAGACAACGCATTTAGTAGATTAGATTAGAGTGTCAAGACTTTCTAGTGCACTGGAGTCAGAGTCCTTCAGGCACCGAACTTCAAACCAGCAGCCAGCGCTGCATTAAGTCATCGACAAATCATCCTCAGTCTGCGGAATTGTTTCGACTCACGGCATGCTCAGGTCAAACGTCTTTAGTAACAATGCGATATAATTTCTACTCTGCCACGTTTCAGTGCTATGGCCAGTATACAACAATTTTGAAGGTCAGATGATGGAGCAAGATAAACCTTCGTCAAGCCTGGGTCACAGGCTAAAAAAAAGTGAGTACCTATGACCAAATAACCAGTTAGTCAGTGGTACTAGTCGTTAAGGAGGACTAGACTGAGAGTAGACGAAAGCTGAGGCGAAAACAAGTCATAAGGAAGAAAACTGCAAATTCTGTGAATGAGTTATATTCTGAACACGATTCGATTAGGTTGACCAAGACAACTACGAATTAGGATTGATTCGACCTTCAGGTAAGAGCGCCCCCCACAACACACCTAATGCTGGGGCAGGGAAAGATTTAGACGGGGTGAGAAGAGATAAGAGTGAAGAGGCTTTCTAGCAGCGTCTTTTTGGCGCCGAACGTCAAACAAATAACTAGTTCTGCATCGAGCTACATCTCATTTTAGATTAGTGATTGGGTTTACTATTGCGTAAAGTCAATGTGCTTTACGTTACGAAAATCAAACGTATCCATGGGTGCTACATGAGGTACAAAAACTCCGAAAGTGCTAAAGCCGTCTGATCCCGGCACTTCCCGGGTGGCAGCAAGGAGCGTTATCATTTGACTTACCCTACTCAAGAGCCCCAACGACTCGCAGTCGTATTTAAGGCGCCGGGGCAATGCGCCCCAATACCTGTTGAGGAGGAAGATAAAAAAAAGACACAAGAAATGGCGATCCCATGCATAAGGTCTTCACTCAGTGTAGGGAATCTAACCCGCAAGACCAGCAAGAAGGGAAAGAATGAAAAAAAAAAGTAACAGAAAAGCTTGCATGAAAGAAAGATGCAACTTGGCTGCTATGAGCCACCCGAAAAAATAAAAATTAGGACCGGTGGGTGCTTAGGACCGGTGGGTGCGTGCATGGGTATGAAGTAAAGATTTTATGTACGAGTGTGAGGAGTCTGCCGCCGCCGTCATTGTTGTTCGGACGGTCGTGTCGTGGAGGAGTGTTTTATATACAGGAAACCTTGGTGTCTTGGATTTTTGTTCGAGTTTAGTGCCTATTGTTGTTTTCAACCCTAACTCCTCCAACAATAAAGGAGCCACAGCCGGCGCACAGCCCGAAGTCAGGAAACCCACCAACATGTGCTTGTGGGGAATGTTTCAGCAAGTAAAAGATTTTTATCTCGCGTCTAAATCCCTGAGGAAGTTGATACTGTCTCGCGGGCGTTCTCACAGATCACGTACCGATGAGATATCATGGTCGAGGTTACCCAGTGCGACGACAGGGCAAGACATCATGACGTGCTCGATCGTATCGGACGAACCCTGTCATCGCAAAGAGATAGGAAGGGACATTCCCTGTCTGTGCTGGTATGATTGGAGGGCCGTGTGAGCCCGCACTTCAGCCGTGACAGGTGGACACTGTCACCCTTAGGCAGCCCTAACTCCTCCACGTCCACCTCAGGTGCGTGACTCTGTAGGACCGTGTGAACTCTGTGCTCACCCAATGCAATGCTGTGCAGTGTGTGCGTATCTGTTTGTGCATCGATGTGTTATGTATAGGACGGGAAAGGGTCGTTCAAAGAGAGCCGAAGTGTGTTGCCGGTGTGTAATGTAGATGTCGGTTGGATTAACGGGGGTTCTATAGGCTGTGGCAAGGATGTGCTTGGTCTACAATCGCTCTCATATCAAGATGATGTTTGAGAGGGAGGACCTTGGTTTCCTCATGGAAGGAGGAAACGGGTGTGGTCTGTATGTAAAGCCAGGTTCTGTTTCCTTTGTAAGGAATTATGTGTGGGTTAAAAGTAAAGGACCAGGCGATGTTTGCGTAGGAAATGATGGGTCTGATGAATTATTTGTGTAGTTTTGGTTGTGTTAAGTACCCGAGACACGTTCAGTCTTGGTCTGGCATTCGTGCCGATGTTGTTTGTGTGAGGTTTGAATGTCATCCCTGATCATGAGTTACTTCGAGGATGATTGTAGTGGGACTGTGGGGTATGCGAGTGTTGATGTGTTTGAGTTTTGTTTCTTGAAGTAGGGCAATGTGAACGTGGTGGTAGTGGAAGAACTGCTAGAGTTCTGTTAGTTTCTGGTCAATGCCGTTTGTGTTCATTTGATGTATATTCACGTGACCAACATCAATTTGGGGTTGCTGTGGTGGCACAGGAAGTGGCGATATGATTGGTGAGTGTGGGGTGTGTGAGGTGGTGACATGGGTTGTGCCACGGTTGAGGAGCTGCCACCGGAACAAACTTCCAGCGGAGGTTGTAAACAGCAATACAATCGAAACGTTCAAGTCGCGGCTCGATAAGTTCTAAATAAATCGCCGATAAATAGCTTAACCGTTCCATTTCCTGTTGTTATAAAGAAATTAGAAATGGCACATGAAGCTCTCTTAGACGTTCTACTTCAAAACTAATTCTCTTGCCACCAAAAGGCAACCTAGTTTGGGCCAATAGGCCTCTTAGACGTTCTACTCCAGAACTAACACTCTTGCTACCAAAAGGCAACCTAGTTTGGGCCAATAGGCCTGTTGTTGTCTTCCTACACTTGTAAACACTTGTAAACCGGCGGCAGAGGAGAGGAACCACCCAGAGAAGAGGGGTGCAGGTGTCGAGACGGGAGGAAGGGTGTAATTTTGAAGATCTGTATTAATATTGTGGTTGTGTGGCAGTTATGCATAGTCATTCATGTGGTGTTTTTTTCTTGTTGTGGACACTAGAATATTGTTTCGTGTAGTACGTTGATAAGCAACATCTACGCTGGATCGCGCAAACGCGGCGCACGTAGAGGCGACCGACGGTGGTACATGGGTAAGTGTTGGGACCAAAAAAAGTTGGATATTATGTCCCCAGCTTGGAGAAGGAGGCTGAAGGCCGGTGTTTTTTCACTTCCCCTTAGGAAAAAACAGCGATGTGTTGTGGCTCTGCTGTTTTGTGTTTGTCGGTAGGCCATATGACCGAGCAGCGCACGGACTACACGTTGGACGGTGGGGACCGTCGAGAGAACGTCGCAACGCTTTCCAACGGCACCAATAATGTCAATGAGCGATCCTGATGATACACAAGGGTGTCTTGCACTCTGGATAATTTCAGCGGTTTTGTTTTCGAAGCAGAGGAAATGACAGGTTTAACTAACAGTTTGATGAAACTATTTTCACTGTGCCAACTGTTTCCACTTAGTCAACTAATTCATGTTCCAACACTCTAGCCCATCACCAGACGTTGTACATAGATAATCACTAGCCCCCAACGTTATTCATAAATAATCACTAGCCCCCAACGTTGTACATGATAATTACTAGCCCCCAACGTTGTACACAGATAATCACTAGCCCCCAACGTTGTACATAGATAATCACTAGCCTCCATTTGCATGACTTTAATTTCGCAAGTCGGAAGTTCAATTCATATCCGTGTTCCAGGGATAACGCAGTGTCCTTACCTGGGGTACTTTTAGAAAAGGGCTACCAAACAAAACGATAAAATTGCTGCGCTGGCCTTTTGTTAGCTGTGACTGGGTCCCAGCTACCGCATAGATGGTTTGGAGACCCATGGCATTGGGTCTAATAGACCCACATCGCTGAAATGCTGCGGCGGAAAAAGATACTGTTTCATTGCGTCTCGATTTGATTCAAAATAACTTCCTGTTGAATTCCTTGTGTCCCACATTTACATTACACCAAAACAAAATATTTACACTTTGAAAACCGTTGCTGCTGTTAAAAAGAAATACGATGTTTAGAGCCCTCATTTATAGCAACCCACTCCTGTTAAGTAGTTGTATTGAGAGGCATCCGTGATGTCGAGCTTCTGCCTCTCTTCTCTCGTCAGACCCGCCAACATGCAGTAGAAGATGTGGTAATTCCTTTCGTCAGTGCCCTGAGACACGAGGCGCGACTTCTCCAGCAGGTACTGCTCGATGCGGGCGCCCTCTATCACACCGTCTTTTGAGAAGTGGATGTCGATGTACTTGCCGAAACGTGAGGAGTTGTCGTTCCTTATTGTCTTGGCATTTCCAAAAGCTGAAACAGTTCGGGTGATTATTTCCCTCCTTAAAGCAGAACTGTAAAAATGATGGGTTATGTTGACCCAGGAATCATTCGGACTAAAGTAGGTGCATTCCTATTGTTTGAATATCAGATAGCGTTAATTTCAACAATGTCATATTTTGTAAGGTCTTTAAATTTGATTTAGACTTGGGCTTAGTCTTAATGTCTAAGAGAGTTTCAGAAAGTAAATGAAGATATGCAGCATTTAACCTCTTCTAACCTTCGAGTATAGGGTTAGCCTCTAAGATCTGTTGCTCTATCCAGGAGTGTTTCCCCGAAATAGCCGCCAGGTACTGAAGAATCAATTTGGTACTTTCTGTCTTCCCTGCACCAGATTCACCACTGCAAAGAATCAAGAATTAGTACTTTGATTGTGAGAAATTGACTACTACCCCGAAAAAAACAATACAGGTTTAAAGTTACGTTAGTAAAGCAATACACTACGGTTCATCCAGACTAATTTCCTTATGCATTCATCAATTCGAACAGCAACGCAACTTCAGTGTATACATCATTTTGCAAGCCTAGACACCCACGCAAGCAAACTTTTGGGAGTTGGGAGCAAACGCAGAAATTATAAGGAAGATGACCAAAAAAATGTGGCAATTCGAATTCCCGCTCCACACGGTTTATAACCTGATCACGATGCACTGATCTATCTTGAAGCGCTTCATGTTGTTATAGCAACTGTCTCCGATGGCGAAGATGTGAGGAGGGAGCTCGCCAATCTTCTTCCCTCTGTACAACTTGATCTGCTCCACTGTGTAGATCGGCAAGATCTGGTAGGGGTTAACAGCCACCAGGATGGAACCTGTATAGGTCTGAAAGAGAACAAGGGAGACATGAGAGACGGTCGGCAATATCTGCTATGGGTATAACGCCAGTAGGGTGATACTAGTGTAGGTCTGAAAAGAGACAGTGGAGACAGGAGACATGACCGTCAATGTCTGCTACAAAATCACCGTCACCACGTTGTGACCCAAGATTACAGCATTTTCAGAAACAAAATGTTGACATCAAACTCTCGGCATGTTGACATAAACTGTATGACGAACCTGCTGCTATTTTTGAAGAACATGATTGAAATTTACAAAGCCATATCTCCATTCAATATAAAATATCTTTATTTTCAAGATGATTCCAATTAAGTCCCTTAGGGTGATGTAACAAGCCGCACGTCTTAAGAACCTGTTCCAGACCTTCCGTCTCCAGGAAACTGGTTAAACACACCACATCATGGGAATGAGGTATGGGTTTTATCATGAACATGAGGCGAAGAATGTAGCTACGTCGTGAAAAATTCTGCGATTCTGGGCGAACATATCGCAGAGCAAAGATTGGACATTGGAAGTTTCCGAAGGATTCTGATGTCTGCTAACATTTGTAAGGTTCTTCTGTTTCTAATGAGAAGACATGAAAAGAGGTGAACGCTAACTCACGTCGAAAAGGGTTTCAATGCACATGAAACGGAGATGGGAAGATAATCCTGTCTTCTGGCGTTCATAAAAGTTCTCAATCAACCAGAAAAAGGAGGTTGGTATAAAAAATGTTCATGTCTATTTACATACCAATAGTAGGATATTCATAAATTTTATGACAAGAATACATGCAGATAAATCCCCCAGGAAGGGAGGCGGCTGACGGCAAGACGCACCTCACACCTCCTCTCACACACTCACACGCAAACAAACTTAACCCTAAGGGGCTGAAGGATCCGGCCAGTAGACCCGCAACACACACTTCGGGCCATGAGTGAGATCCGAGATCTGTGTCAGCAGCAGGGCTCGACAATGTTGACTGGTTTATTACCAGTTGCATCACAGTTTCCGAGCCCTCCCACATCCATGACCATCACGTTTCTCAACGAGACGCCATGAGTGGAAAGGCACATTAGGGCCGCGTCAAATCTCATAAATTCTAATCCATTCTCGCCTCACGCCTATCTATTGCACGTTCTGTCACTACTTCCACACATATGTCTCATCTTCCAAACGCATGCTTCACGTCATGCACCCACAATATATTCGGGCAACCTTTAATACTAGGTTTACTCACCTCCGCTTCCATAAACCTTTTCACCAATCTCCAATCATCCATCCTCGCTATGTACCCAAGCTATCTCGAATCACGTGAATCTACTCTGTCTTCTAACTTCCTCACCGTCCCTGTTTTAATTTGATCAACGTCGTGTTAGAGTTCATCTCTCAGCGTAAGTCCAGGTATGCTCCACAAACATTTCATCTCGAAAACATTAAAATGTCTCCTCTTTTCTGCTCTCGCCACCCAAATTTCAGCCCTGTAGAGAAGAGTTGGGACAATTAACCCCTCATACAGCACTCTCTTTGCTTCCATACCCACACACTTCTGTGTTTCCAACACTTCATACCCTTCCTCCACTCCCGATTTACCCTCAATTTGTACTCGTTCAGTCTTCTCCACATGAGGACTCAGGTATTTAAAAGCTGGAATTCCTCCTATTACTCCATTTAGGAGACTAATTCTGCTGGCATCGACATTCATCGAACATCTGATTACTTTGACTCACGTTAAATTACAGTTTCTTCCTTTCATACACTAAACCAAACTCAGACACTAACCCTCACAACAACTCCTCCGAAAATGCCACCAGTGCCGCATCATTGGCAAACAGTGACAAACTCAACTGCCAACTCCACCCGCTTGCTCCCAACAGCTCTAGGCCTCGACCCATTACGCTCGCGTTCACCTCCCTGAGCACTCCATCCATGAACAGATTGAACAGCCGGGAAGACATAACACTACCTCGTCCCAATTTTTTCACTGTGAACCAACCTCTCACCTTGCTCCTCACTCTGACACATACCCTGCTGCCAATATAGGAACTCTGAACTGCTGTCAACAAATTTTCGCCCACTCAATGCAGACGCAGCACCCACCATAGCGCCTCCCAGACGATCATATCTTAGGCCTTTCCAGATCCAAGTAGGTCTTGAACACATCCATTCCCTTAGCAAGAATTCCTCACAGATTTTTTCCCTGTAAAAATTTGATCAGCAAAATTTCTACCACTCCTGAGGCCACACACTCCCTCGGAAACCGCACCATCCGTTCTGTCTCGACTCCTCTTGATTAGTACTCTCCTGTACAGTTTACCGAAAACTCATGTATAGACATACAGCCGTTTCCCCCTAATTAGGAGGGTGGCTAAGTTAGGCTAGCACAGAGGGGGGAGGCGCCCAATCTCCCTGCCACAAGACAGCCGTGTCTATGCCGGGTCTCGAACTTGCGACATGCAACACAAGAGGCTGACACTGATTCGTCGGATACGCTAACCACTCGGCCACGGCGGCCCTAAAATTCATAGCAACTGATTTCACTCGAGTTGCAGCATACATTTCTATCACAATTGCCCGAGTTAAGTTCATCAACGCAAACACTGCAGCTCTCAATACGCACCACGCCTGACACGAAACACAGATTCCGGAGCCTCACCAGTCATTCGACTATCATAACTCCACCCTCTCTGACACGCGGTCGCAAAGCAGTCTAAGCTAGGGGCTTTCCACTGCTTTCATCAATTCTACCGCCTCTTGCACCTCTTCTTCAGTAATGCCCGTAGCAAGTCTCGCTCCAGAAACCGGAATCCGTGCACCACCACCAACAGCAACTGATCAAAATAGTCAACCCACGTCTTCCGTACATCACTCTTCTCCAACAAGAACCAGCCGTTTACACCATTCATCACCTCCTCTTTCCCGGTCTTTCCCTTTTTCCCTCTCGTTACCTCTTTTTAGATTTTCTTTCTTCAACATTTTCTGGAATACCCTACCTAGCATCAGAGTCCCTCTTAGCTCTCCGCACCACCCGCTTCACCTCTCTTCTCTTTTTAGTCGTCGTAGGCCACCACCGACATCGCTTGCAGCCACTCCCTAAAGGCTTTCACCACTTGTAGCCCTCCCTCCTACACCCGCCCTCACGGCGCACAACTCACAAAGTTTTTGCACATCTCATCAACGCATCTCTGAACGTCTCCCATTCTTCCTCAACATTATTCGGGCCTTGCCTCTCATTGTCATATTCATTCCTCTATGCCAGCTGGAACGACTCCGCTTTTCTTACCACATTCAGATCACTCACTTTTACTACCTCGCTTCTCACACTATTTTTTTCCTCTTCTACCTCTGCTTCACTCTTAACATCTCCTTCAACCAGTGGATGGTCAGATATTCCTCCACCCTTCCTTCTCAACACCCGCACATCCAACAGCCTCCCAACCACTCTCCTCGATATCAGCACAAAATACATCAGAGCTCGCTCCACCACTGCGCCATGGGCCATCATTACCCATGTGTATGTAATTTTTTTTTTTGAAACAGCCGTTTTCAACCATCAGCTCCTGTTCGATGCACAAACCTATCAGGTTCCTTCGTTGTCATTCCTAACGGGAAAGCCGTACCTCCCAACCACATTTTACACAGCTAAATCTCCAACACTCGCATTCAGGTCACAGTACAACCAAGGTTGACCTCCAAAATTGAGAATACACTCACTCACGTTAATACAGAATAGCTTCTTCTCATCCCACTCCTCTCGTTACCAGGTCTGTAAGCACTCATAAACGAACATCTTTCTATGCGTAACTTGACTTTAATCCACATCAATCTAGAAGACACCTTTTTCCTCTCTTTAACGCCCCTGCCTAGCCAACAGATCACTTCAGATCAGCACAACATCTTCTCATGCCCAACCTTCCTCTACGCCCGACTTCCTTCCACTTACCCCGCCAAACTCACATTCGCCTCAACCTTTCAACTTAGCCTCACTCAGTGTCAACACATCAAAGGTCTTCCTCACAAGCGTTTCAACCATCTCACTCCCCTTTGCTTTAATCGTACTACAATCCTGCACATCCAGTGACCCAAACAATAGGGATTGGAGACGCCTCGCTCGTCTTGCCGTATTTGATGGAGGAACCTCAAGAGAAAGGGATCCCTAGCCTCTCGCTCCACCCAAATAAGTTGCCTCTTACGACATGTGTGAGGTTAAGGTGGCAGCATCCCAATCCCCGTCGTTTTATGTCGAGTATCGTAAGATCACATTTGTATGTTATGAGGTGGATAAAAAGGATGTCGGTGTATATCTACTGGTACTCGCATGTGTGAGGTTCTCATCGTATCTCAAGACGAGGTTGTGAATATTTTTGGGAGGAACTCTCATATCTTATGAGGAGATGGCGCAGAATGACCGCTGTAGATTGTACTGAATAATAAAGGAAACAGTGTGAAGGAGACGACTGAGCATGCTAGAGATAGGAGCGAGTGACGAATGAACGGTTGAGATTAATGCAGCCCTGAACAGCAGACCCGCATTAAGTTGACCCGGATTCTGGGTGGATGGTTGATGGTACGGTACATATGCTGCGGCAAGCATAACCACTGTAAGATATCTAGCACACTCCGGGTTGTGAGCTCCAAAAAGTTCACGACCCACCTGAATGGGCAAGTGCCTTAACAGATTGTTTGTGATCGGCTGGGGATCAGTGAAACTCGTTTTGCCGTCGACCACAACAACCCCCTCTCCTGCCGAGGTAATTATCGTAGTTGTGACTATGTACTCACGTATATGAGGTTCTCGTTGTATCTAATGAGGAGGTTGCGAAGGATGCCCGCCTCGTGCAGGTCCCCGAGGCTGATCATATCCTCGACGCCCTGCACAGACGTGGGGTGCATCGCTTTGATGCGACGCTCTGGGGTGAGCCATAGCTCCTGTGGGCGATAAAAACGTGAAAGCCGATGCCCAAATGCAAGGCTTCCCCACAGACAAAGTGTAATTATTATATTTTTCATTTGATGTTTTCAGATCTTTGAAACGGCCAATCAGAGAGCTATATGCTTACATGTCTGCATAGATAAAGTCGTGTTTGATGTTTTTGTGTTGCTGACCACTAGAATTGATCAAGTAGGTAAAGCGAAAACGTGCCACTAAGAATTCATTTTAGTGATGGTACACCAGTTCACCAAACGCAAACACTGAACACGTGTGCTCTTGAGCGCCTGCACAGCGAACAAATTTAAAAATAACGGATCAAGCCCCGTACACATATTGTCAAACGACGCGCCTCATGAGCCGCCCCACGAGCCGCCTCGTGTCCCTGTCGGGCCAGCGCGTCCAAGAGCTACACCACAGGTGCAGGGTGTCCCAGGCAGTATCGCTCTAGCGACAGTGCAGTGAGGATGAACCCAGCAGGAGCTCAAAATACTATTCTAGTCAGCATTGCTGCACTTTGCATCGCAAAGAAGTAATTGCTTCGGAAAAAATAAAGGCGAATTTGGTCTTGAAACTGGTTAAAGGAATGTGTTCAAAAAGGAAGTTTTAAGCATATCTTTGCCGAACTTCAACTTTTTTGGTTCAATCTTGTACTGTAATCCCGTCGATTTCGATGATATTGCTCAACTTGGCGTGACGTAGATGTTCATTTTTGTCATCTTTGTTCGTACTTTGCCATAAACATTCGTGTTGTTGAAATAAACTGATGAATTCAATCATTTCGGCGCGAGTCGACTCTGGCTTTGCTGGACCAGCAGCTCTTGTCGAAGCAATTGACGCAAATCCTCTCATAACGGGAGCAACAGGAACACTGCCGTCATATGGATCGTTACACGAGGCGGAAAATGCCCACATGTCAGAACAGTGTCACGGGCACAGGCACATGTCCCCAGCATCACAAATAGAGCTCCAGGTTCGAGGGGCAGCTCATGAAGTGCGTCATGTGGCAATTTGTGCACGGGCCTTTAGCTATCATTTTTAACTTGTTGTATCATGATTACAGACTGCAGTTTCAACACATTCTGCGGTTATTTTACCCCCTAAACTGAAGAGTGTGTAAATGGTTTGTGCTACGCCGGAGCGCAAATATGTACCAGCATCGCTAAATTGACCAAAAATGCCAAATTGACAATAATAATTGTGGAAAAATGTGTCCGTGGTCACGCATAGTCGCATCCTTGCTCTTCCAATGAGGGCAACTGCACCCGGAAAACGGATGTGTAAATCTCTTCCATAACAGAAAAACTTGAATTGGGATGTTTCTACACCATCATTCCCCACGTGTATTTGAACCATAATTTAAAAAAAAGTGCACTGTACGAAAAAATCTTTTCGTGAAATGATTGAATAACAATGAATTCTGTCATCTGCGTAATTTCATTTTATTGCAACAATTCTTCACAAATAACTCCCTTCACTGCTTTGTAAGCTGTTAAATAATAACATGAATAACTTTTCTCCAGCTGAGATGAGCAGCGACGATTAATCTGAGGTTCAAAGCAGTCTTTGGAAACTCCTGACGGGGAGATGTGCCAACAAACAGGAATGTTGAGGCCGAACAACGCTATTTAATTAAGGAAGGTTCAACGTAGAGCTCCCAAAATTATCCCTTCGCTGCACGATAAACCGAATGAAAACACGTACTACGCAAATTCGATCTTCATTCGCTAGAGTAGAGTCGAGTTAGAGGTGACTTGATCGAAGTGTAGAAGATTATGAAAGGCAAGGAAAACGTCGGCCGGAAGAGCCTTTTCACTCTAGCTGCGAACGGAGTGACCAGGAATAATAGATAAAAAATCGTTGGTAAGCGTTTCTTACTTGACATCCCGCGCCATTTCTCCACGTATAGAGTTGTCGAGGAATAAAACTAACTTCCAATGGATGTTGTGAACAGCGATACGGTCTAAAAAGTTTAAGTCACGGCTTGACAAATTCTACCAGAATCGCAACGAAATGGCTTTCGGTAGTAGCACGCTAACCAGCATATTCATAGAAAAGGTGTCCGGCATTGACACCCATTTGGTTAAAATAGTGCCCGGCACTTCACTAACACGGTAGATAAGATCTCGGGTATTGGCACCTGCTCGTTGCAAAACGGTGAATAGCTATGACACCGGTCAGCATTGATTTAACGGACAATGCAACTACAGGTGTTGGGTGGCTTTATGTTGTGATCAACATCGAGAGTGGTGGCTTTATCTTTCGAGGCTGAATTGAATTGTTTCGAGTATCATCGTTAAATGCTATTCCCTACTACAAACTGTCCTCTTCTTGATCTCTTAATGCAGAAATAACAGACACGTAATTCTCTCTTTGACGTTCTACTTCAGAACTGTCTCCTTACCATCAAAAGGCAACCTAGTTTGCGCCAATAAGCCTGTCGTCGTCTTCTTACACTTGTTAACACATACCCAAGATCGCCCCATGCCAGCCCCTCCCACCACCCTACACCGCCCTACTTACGTTGTCGTCGTCGTCCGACACCTGTATCCTGCGTCCTTCGGCACTGACCACCCTGGCGCCGATGGCCACGTCGAACTCGCGGCGAGACGTCGGCTCGATCCATATGTAGTCACCCTGGGGGAGCAGGGAAACGCAGTTGGGATAACGGGTAGGAGAGGATAGAGAGTAGGAGAGGATAGAGGGTAGGAGAGGATAGAGGGTAGGACAGGATAGAGGGTAGGACAGGATAGAGGGTAGGACAGGATAGAGGGTAGGAGAGGATAGAGGGTAGGACAGGATAGAGAGTAGGAGAGGATAGAGGGTAGGAGAGGGTAGGACAGGATAGAGGGTAGGACAGGATAGAGAGTAGGAGAGGATAGAGAGTAGGAGAGGATAGAGAGTAGGAGAGGATAGAGAGTAGGAGAGGATATAGAGTAGAAGAGAATATAGAGTAGGAAAGGATAGAGAGTAGGAGAGGATAGACTAGGAGAGGATAGAGATTAGAAGATAGAGAATATGAACGGATAGAGAGTAGGAGAGAAAAGAGATTAGAAGATAGAGATTATGAACGGATAGAGTAGGAGAGGATAGAGTAAGGGAGGATAGAGTAGGAGAGGATAGAGTAGGAGAGGATAGAGAGTAGGAGAGGATAGAGAGTAGGAGAGGATAGAGAGTAGGAGAGGATAGACAGTAGGAGAAGATAGAGAGTAGTAGAGGATAGAGAGTAGGAGAAGATAGAGAATAGGAGAGGATAGAAAGTAGACGATGATAGAGATTAGGAAAGGATAGAGAGTAGGAGAGGATAGAGAGTAGGAGAGGATAGAGACTAGGAGAGGATAGAGACTAGGAGAGGATATAGACTAGAAAAGGATAGATATAACGAGGATACAGATTTGAAAGATACAAATATGAAGGTAATAGAGATCATAAAATAAAAACAGGAGAAAAATTTGAGAGGAGAGAGAAAATATATTTATTGAGAGAGGAAAGAGATCACGAGAAAAGTTGATACAAGAAATAGTATGGATCGTGAAGTGATGAAATAGATGGTGTGAAGCAGGCGTTGGGGAGGAGAGACATGAATGTGGAGGTGGCGAGAGAGCGTGCGATGAACAGGCGTGAGTGGAGAATGGTTGTGAATGGTTGATTCTGACGCTGCTCTGATGTGCTTTCCCGCCTTTGGCATCCCGCTGTCAAGATGGTCGTAGGTGGGGGGGCCCGGCTATTATGACGCGGCGGGGGTAAACCAATGGAAACTGTCGGCCTGCTGCTGACGATGGATCCTCGGACTGCATTCGTGACCTAGAGTGTACTTTGAGGAGGTACCGGCCAGACCCTTTAGCACAAAAGGGCTAAGTTGTGTGAGTGTGAGCGTATGAGGGTGTGAGGTGCGCCCTGCCGTCGGCCACCCCCTTCCTGGGGGATGCGGCCCAGTATCTGTATCTGTGAAGTGATGTTTGCTTGCGAAGATCAGCTTTTGGACTTGCTCACGTGAACAGCGGCAGAGAGATAAACTTCTGCCAAATTACTTCATTGAAACATTTCTCAACTCTACCCGTCTAATTGTGCACAATTTCACTGGATCTTTCTTCTTTGCGTTAGCTAAACAATATTTATTATTTCATTCTTTTTTTCAATTTCTCTTAAAATGAAATGTGACAACCAACTGAACAAAAGCTGGTGCGTAGCGACACTGTGAGAGTGTGACTATCTGTTGTAGCTTCTAGTCTAATGCTAGTTATGGGACTCGAACCCGTCCCCATTGGATTGGTGGATCACACTCACACGTGCTAATGATGGGGATTTCATGTAGAAAGACTAACAATGAAAAAATAAAATAATGGGTACGAAGATGATCCAAAGAAAATACAGCAAAGTGCGATGCTGTTGCACAAATCCCGCTGACCGGCACCGGCATACACGATAACATTCCCCGAGTATCGCGCAAGATAACGAAACAATTGAAGTGCAAAATAAGATTCTTGTATTACACCCTAACTTTTGTAAAAGTGATACAAAGTAGTGCAAGATAATTGCTTCGTTATCTCGCATTATACTCCGTAGATGGGATACTGAGCTATTTCTCAAGAGACTGTTGATTAAACTCCGTAGATGGGGTACTGAGCTGTTTCTTAAGAGACTGTTGATTATACTCCGTAGATGGATTACTGAGCTGTTTCTCAAGAGAATGTTGATTATACTCAGTAGATGGGATACTAAGCTGTTTTTCATGAGACAGTTGATTATACTTCGTAGATGGGATACTGAGCTGTTTCTCTAGACTGTTGATTATACTCCGTAGATGGGATACTGAGCTGTTTCTCAAGAGACTGTTGATTATACTTCGTAGATGGGATACTGAGCTGTTTCTCTAGAGACTGTTGATTATACTTCGTAGATGGGACACTAAGCCGTTTCTCAAGAGACTGCTGTGCACCAAAGTACGGGAACCTGTACTGCAACATTTCTCTAACAACTACGATTCTACATGCGGATGCAGTGTATGGGCTCGGTTCAAGATGTTGAAATAAATATGTATCATCGCTTGAAAAAATGCAGGTGCGGTGCTTTACCACCGTTTGTGATTGGTCAACTACCTCAAGGCTGGGTTATTGGAATGCAAGCCGTTAGAAAAAAATGTAGTATCTCAACGGGGTTGTCGATATCACGGTAGGTGCTACGCGTACGAGACTAGATACGATCTTTTTCTTAGCCACTCAATGATGCGGCCAGGGCCCTAGCGTCTCAATGATACGATCAGGGCCCCAACGACTCAATAATACGGCCAGGGCACCAGTGACTCAATGTTACGGTCAAAGCCCCAGCGATTCAATGATACGGTCGGGACCCTCGCGACTCAATGGTACGGTCAGGGCCCTAGCCACTGAATGATACAATCAGGGCACAATCGACTCAATGATATGAGCAGGGTCCTAGCAACTCAATGATACGATCACGGCCCTAGCGACTCAGTGATACGATTAGGGTCCTAGCAACTCAATGATACGATCACGACCCTAGCGACTCAGTGATACGATCAGGGTCCTAGCAACTAAATAATACGATCAGAGCTCTAGCGACTCGATGATACGATCAGGGTCCAAGTGACTCAATGATATGAGCAGGGTCCTAGCAACTCAATGATACGATCACGGCCCTAGCGACTCAGTGATACGATCAGGGTCCTAGCAACTAAATAATACGATCAGAGCTCTAGCGACACGATGATACGATCAGGGTCCAAGTGACTCAATGATATGAGCAGGGTCCTAGCAACTCAATGATACGATCACGGCCCTAGCGACTCAGTGATACGATCAGGGTCCTAGCAACTAAATAATACGATCAGAGCTCTAGCGACTCGATGATACGATCAGGGTCCAAGTGACTCAATGATATGAGCAGGGTCCTAGCAACTCAATGATACGATC
>SDVV010003119.1:0-21817 GCA_016164225.1 Gammarus roeselii | reverse complement strand
CATATATATATAGCTAGTACGTAGATGAGCTGATATATCGGGTATAATGTAACCACAACATGGATTTCAGTGTTCACTGTTACGAGCTCATACAGTTCAAGTCCTATTGTGCCGCAAGATAAGGTGTCTGGAAGGATTGCTTGATAGCAGTCTCCTTCAACAGTCAACTTTTTGAACAGGAAGACCAAAACAATTCCCGGCGCAACAGCTGAGAACTTTCCAGCAGATCTCCCAGTACCAGATACAATCATTATTCCGCGTAGCAACGGAGCCTATTCGGCTCACCATTATGGTCTATAACATCTAGCACAAAACAGAGCGTCTTGCAAATAATTGAGCTTCCGTTATTGTAGAATTCACGGACGGTCAGAGTGTTGCAGCAACAACCACAGGTCGGCACCACTTAACAAGGTTTAGAAGCATCAACGGAAGCACTTGTATTTTCTTGGACGGCAAACCATTAGTTGTGCAATAGATCAGTTTTATAGTTTCACAACCAACGCTACTGAACACAGATGACACGCATTGTGCAGGTTAACAGACCGTGTATCCTCCACAGGAATGTGCCTCTGTAATTTTACGTTAACGGATGACAAGAAAGTTTAGATTGACGAGGCTTTCCACTGCATTGGAATTAGTACCCTTTTGGCAGGGGACGTCAAACCAGCAACTAGTGCTGCATCAAGCCATCGTCTGTCTTCAACTTTGAGCCACGGGTGAGACTGATATACATGCTGTGGCCAGGACAAATGAGCGCCGCCTGGATCAGTATACCAGTTAACACACCTAAGTTGTACATGAAGGGGAAGTGAACTGCAGACAGGAAGGGTTTTCGCGTGATTAGATTAGAGTGACACGGCTTTCTAGCGCGCTGGAGCCATCGTCCTTTTGTCGCCGAATGTCAAATTAGCTAACAGTGCTACATCAAGTTAGTCCTTGTTTTTCTTCCTTTAATGTTCCACTTAGGTTTACTACTGCGCAAAGTCAAAGTGCTTTACGCGGCGAACGTCCATGGTATGTGCGGGTGCCACAGGGTGTACAGGAACTCCTAAGGTGCTGAGGCCATATGGTCTTAGCACTCCCCGGATGGCAGTAAGAAGGAATAACACACTACTTACCCTGCTTCAGAGCCCCAAGGATCCGCAGTAGTCCTTAAGGTGCCGGGCTACGCGATCCAACACCTACTGAGGGGGAAGATGAAGAAGAGATAGAAAACGGAGATCCCATGCATGAGATCTACACTAGGTGTAGGGTATTTCATGCATGGGAACAGCAAGAATGGAAAGAAGAAAAAGGAATAGTGGTAGAAAAAGGTTGCATGAAAAAAAGAGCGCAACTTTGCTGTTATTTGCCACCCGAAAGAAAAATAGTTAGAACCGATATGTGTATATTTGACTGTGTGTGTCTGTGTGTGCGTGCGTGAGTACGTTTGTTTGAATGTTCGTGTGCAACGACTATCAGGAGAGTTGTTAAGAAGGAATCTGAGACAAGTTTAAAGAAATTTGAACTAAACATAAGATGCTAATGAAGTAAATAAAAGTTAAGCAAATGCAAATGAGGATGGAGGAGAAAAGGAGAGATAGCGAAGGGTGAAAAAGAGGAGAGTCTGAAGGGAAATAAGGGGGTTCACCCCCCCCCCGGTTGGGTCGTGACTCCGTGCGGCCGTGAACCTAACAGATGCCTAGGGGGGGGGGGGGGTCGCGTGATACCAATCAGTTTGGATGGAGCCTACTAGCATTATAATAAACGTTGAGTTGGAGAGTTACCGCACCAAAGCTTTTCTAACAAATTTGTGCACGATTCACGTCTCGGTTATACTTTATATTGATAACAGTTATACAAAATCTTTGCATGTCAGTGAAACTGCGATTGCAGGTACAAATTGCTGAAAGATAATGAGTCTAAATTGCGAAAGATAAGGTAGTTATTTGTTCCGGAAGACAAACGCACGCACCTTGCGAGGTAGCTCGAGCCTAGGAGACGAGGAGGCATTACTCCAGGAGAAACTAGCTCGTGATCTATTGAGAAATGAAGGTGGTCTTGCAAACGAACTATTGCAGCACGTTATGGCTAACACAATCGAACATATATAACGAAAACACAGGCAGTCACTTAGCCACCAATGGTTACTATCTGCTACCTAACATCTAGATAAGATTAATTAAATTGACGGGCTTTCTTGCGCGCGAGTCTACGTCCTCATGGCGCCGATCGTCAAACCAGCAACTAGTGCTGAATCAAGTTATAGATCATTTGTTATTCGATTAAATTGACTGGGTTTACAACTTCTTAACTCGGATTAGGATTACAACAAGTGTTGTGCACATTTCAACGATTTGCTATCCCTTGAGAAACTTGCACGCGCCTAAGCTCCATTTGACAACGCGGCGTAGGCTAAGGTGAGCCAGGTTAAAATAAAGTCCGAAATATGCACTTCTAGAATTAAGCCCAAGGCAAGCTATAGATAACATAAACTGTGGAACATCAAAACAAAGGCAGGGCCCTGGCGACGCTCTAAGAGCTAGTGGCCGGGTCCCCGGCGATAACTAGACATAGATAGACTTACAGAGAAACTAAAACCCAAATGACTCATGGAAAATGGAACTATGCTTTTCCTGTACACGATTAGGTACGATTGGTAAAACAAAACAAAGATGATCCGTAATTACAGACGAAAAATAAAAATAGAAAACAACAGTTGGCTAATAATATTTGACGACAGGCGGCCCGCACGCACGCACTCACGTCACGGTCACTATTCAGTAGGATATTGCATCAGAAACGCGTCACCAAGATTGCAACATAGCACACAGTTCACAGTTACGTGTAATAGATCAAGAAATGAAGTAAAGCGTTCATCTTCCACGACTGAAAAAGGTCGTCTGCAATTTATTCAAGCTTGGTAGGGAATAGCGCTAATAATACATGTGAACAATGGGTTGATAAATTAACACTACAGAAAAAACATCAACACGTTAGAATTGATTGCAGAAAAGTATTCCGACTTCGTCACACTAGAAACAATGACAATATTTGTTTCACTCTATCCAGAATCAGAGAAGAGGAGATTGAGTAGCCAGCTACATAACTCCTTGGTTCAACTATCGAGATAAGCATATGGTAAGGGATTTATCTCACAGCAAAGGCCATGTTGGTCCATCTAAAACGACGTGACAGTCAGGAGGCCCTCTGCTTTTAATCCAGTAGAGCTCGAGGCATTCTTAGCTCACCCCAACAGGAATGACCATCACAATAACTCGGTCTGAAAAGTCTGTACAACAAACGACTTCACAATAACTCGGTCTGAAGAGTCTGTACAACAAACGACTTACAGTCTCCGCCGTCAATGACGCCAGTAAAAAGACAAAAACCAATAACATGAAAAAATAATGAGTATGTGTGGACGATATAGTATGGTAGACTAGTGTGTCAACGATACAGTACACTAGTCTCAATACAGTATGGTAGACTAGTGTGTTAACGATACAGACCGGTACAGTAGTCTCGATACAATATGCTAGTCCGTAGAGTCGACGATACAGAACGGTACAGTAGTCTCGACACAATATGCTTGTCCGTAGAATCGACGATACGGAACGGTACAGTAGTCTCGACACAATATGCTAGTCCGTAGAGTCGACGATACAGAACGGTACAGTAGTCTCGAGACAATATGCTAGTCCAAAGAGTCGACGATACAGAACGGTACAGTTGTCTCGACACAATATGCTAGTCCGTAGAGTCGACGATACAGAACGGTACAGTAGTCTCGACACAATATGCTAGTCCGTAGAGTCGCCGATACAGAACGGTACAGTAGTCTCGACACAATATGCTAGTCCGTAGAGTCGACGATACAGAACGGTACAGTAGTCTCGATACAATATGCTAGTCCGTAGAGTCAACGATACAGAACGGTACAGTAGTCTCGACACAATATGCTAGTCCGTAGAGTCGACGATACAGAACGGTACAGTCTCGACACAATATGCTAGTCCGTAGAGTCGACGATACAGAACGGTACAGTAGTCTCGACACAATATGCTAGTCCGTAGAGTCGACGATACAGAATGGTACAGTAGTCTCGACACAATATGCTAGTCCGTTGAGTCGACAATACAGAACGGTACAGTAGTTTCGACACAATATGCTAGTCCGTAGAGTCGACGATACAGTACGGTACAGTAGTCTCGACACAATATGCTAGTCCGTAGAGTCGACGATACAGAACGGTACAGTAGTCTCGACACAATATGCTAGTCCGTAGAGTCGATGATACAGAACGGTACAGTCGTCTCGACACAATATGCTAGTCCGTAGAGTCGACGATACAGAACGGTACAGTAGTCTCGACACAATATGCTAGTCCGTAGAGTCGACGATACAGAATGGTACAGTAGTCTCGACACAATATGCTAGTCCGTAGAGTCGACGATACAGTATGGTACAGTAGTCTCGACACAATATGCTAGTTCGTAGAGTCGACGATACAGTACGGCACAGTTGTCTCAATAAAGTATGGTAGTTCATAGTGTCGACGATACAGTGCGATGTAGCTGTCTACCGAACGCGGCAGGAGGAGCCTCAAGTTGCGCACCAACATCCGTCTTCAACAGTGCAGGGGTTTACCCTTCATACAACTTGGTGAAATATTGTACGTGCATGTCAGCGATGCATTGTTTGGCCCATACAATGGGAATGTTTTCATTTAGTGTCAATAGCAAAGCAGACTTCTCGACGGCTCAATATCCTAAGAGTTTCAAAAGCAACAGCCAGGACGAACAGTTCAAGGATATCAAGTAAGTCTCCTCTTCCGTCAACGTTACTCAGAAGAGCAAATTAGAATAAAACGTGTTCCTGAACTAACAAGATGATAGTGAAAGGGTGAAGTATATACAGGGATGAAATGACACCTAAGCTCACCAGGCACTCCCTTATTGACGTGACTACCCCCATAGAACAGGGAGTTGCACCAGGCACTTCCTTATGGACATGACCACCCCCATAGAACGGGGGCGTGGAAATAACCATAGCCCACACGTCAATGTTCTGACAAAATGCACATGCGACTGTTGGGGTAGCAGTTCAACGTTTGCAGATCACTATTTGGCTAAAGCTAACCTATGTAATTGACTAAGATGTAACACTTTTTTGGTTTGCATACCTTCTTTCCCAGAACGGCACCTGACAACAACGAACCCACCCACACTTGCCTAACTTACAACAGTTGGCTGGGCAGAACAGCGCCCACAAGTGCCCCAAACTACGACGGCTATCAATACAAGCCAAACCATAGCCACAATAAAGCTTCCAACTCGGAGTAATTGGACAGGTGTACTCATACATAACGCCGTTATAAGACTACGTGTGATTGGAGGGTCAACTAACAAGACTAGTGGGTAGCAAGCATCAGACGTACACAGGATGCTGACCGTCCTTGTCATCCGCTGATGCGCCAGTGACGCCTCCTGCACCGAGAGAAGAACCCCCTACAGACACTCCTCCGGCAGCGTTGGGGGTGCTGTCGAAGAACCTCCTGAAAGTAAACTCAAAGAAGCCGTGGATAGGCTGGTTGCTGTTGATCCAGTCCCCGTCGTCTTGATCGCTCCTGAGGCGGTCAGTGTCTATGGGATCAAAGTTGCAGGTGTCGGTGGCGTGCTTGATCTTGGGGAAGTAGAGCGCAGTCTGCTTCCGTAGACCGGTCTCAAAGTCGATATCGTTGAAGAAATGATGGTTCTTGATCTCTTGTGCGTTGCGTCCTAAACGGTTCTCTGGTCCCGTACAGAGCCGCATGATCAGGTCCTTTGCTGGCTGATTTACGTTGGCTTGTTGAGGGATGTGCAGTGTTGTCTCGTAGTTGAGAACCTGGGCGGAGAAAAAAGGCTTTGGTAAAGACCGGAAATGGGGCCACCACAGATGGTTGACGGTCAACAAACCATAGCTTTTCATCCATACCACTCGACAGTGACAGATAAATATTACAATACACGTTTCTAATTACGAAATACTAATATTCCAAGTAGCATTGAGAAGATGACCATTGACAATTAAAGACGCCTTTTCTTTGTGTCTTCATCAGCACTTCCTTCTCGCGCTTTTCTGTTCAACATTAATTTACTGAACAGAAAAACGCTGACCATGAAAACATAATGCCGTATCTATTTACTTCAAAAACTAAACCGAAAAACGAGAGACTGACGAAAAAACGGAAGACACACAACATAATTGATGGAAGTAGGTATCTTGAACTTTGAATCTATACATTTTCTGGGCGCGTTCGTTCGCGAATAACCTAAACTGCTACGCCTCATCACCAGCGTCAAACAGAGCGTGGTGACGCGCATTTCCGAAGGAGATATAAATATCTAGTCAACGCTCACTTAGTTCACGATGTGTAATATATAATAAAAAGTTCAAAATAATTGTGTTAAATAAAAAATACAAAATGTTTATCGTTTGGTGACATTAACTTGCTGAAACTAAGCAGCTAAGATTGTATTATATTAGGAGTGATCATGCACAATAGGACTGAGCCTAGAGCGAACTGCGGACACAGGCCCAGCAGCCATGCTTCGGTCTCACCTTGTACTGCGTCTCAGCGGGGGTGTTGGCGAGGAAGGGTGGCTGGCCTACGAGCATCTCATACAAGATGACCCCAACGCTCCACCAGTCACAAAGTTGTGTGTAGCCAGTCCTGGCCAGCACCTCCGGGGCGATGTAGTTGGGTGTACCGACCAACGAGTGCGCGAGACAGCGCAAGTGCTGGCGGCGGCGCCGTCTCTCGAGAGGCTTGAGATCGTTGCAGCGACACACGAGGTCGTTGTCGCCGCACGGGTCCATCGACTCTTGACGAGCGTGCTCGCCTGCAAACGGACAAGACATTTGGTGTGATAATGAAGCAGTATGGGCCTTATTGTTCATTCGGGTCAGAAGTACTGGACAGGGTAACCCTCGTCAATAACATGAGGTAGAGGAAAAAAACCTTCGCTAACGACGAATCTTTGACTTGGGCAGGCTAAACACCTAACCGTTTACTAATGTGCCTTACCTTTTCTCTGGTAGTATCTGGAGTTGTGCGTCCACCGGAACCCGGTGCAGAGACCAAAGTCAGTCAACTTGATGTGTCCGTCCATATCAATAAGGATGTTGTCGGGCTTTATGTCCCGGTGGATGAAGCCCATCTTGTGCACGCTCTCGATCGCGCACACCAACTCCGCGATATAAAATCTGAAACCACGAAGAAGAGCATAGGAACGGGCTTCTACAAGCAGCTCAGGAAAACGACAAGTAGATCATACGCATACGACGACCAGATCGTTGAGAGTCAAATCTGTCAATGTCCAGGGTTTCATCACACTACTAGTAAAAGAAGCTGCAGGTACGTACTTTGCCAAGGGCTCCTTGAAGATGCCAAACTTGATGAGTAGGGACATGAGATCACCGCCAGCAATGTAGTCCATGATCAGGTACAGGTTATCGGTGTCCTGGTAAGGGGAAACATGCAAGTATCAGTAGGAGCTGCGGCCATCACACGACAAGTAGCGACATCACATTATGCAGAAGAAAAACTAATACTGCAGTATTGCTTGGTAAATTCGAGAGGACGTCATGTTTAATCAAATATAGAATAAACAATATCGATTACATTGTGAGGGAAGTTATCTTTTATTAAACGCTGTTCCGTTACAAAGTTGGAAACACAAGCCTATCATACAAAATTTCAAACGAGACATGCAGATGTATTATGAACTCGGCTGACCAAAGCATCTCTCAAGAATTCATTGATACCTGGTGCAGTTTAAACGTACCTGGAAAGAATAATAAAGTTTTACGACCCAATCGTTGTCGGACTCTGCCAGGATGTCCCTCTCAGCCTTGACATGGGCCACTTGGTTTCGCTTGATGACGTCAGACTTGCGGAGCGTCTTCATGGCGTACAGCTTCGAGCAGTCGTATTTTCGCACCAGCGCCACCTCACCAAACGCTCCCACACCTGACAGAAACAGAAGTAGTTAACAAATGGCTCGGAAACCGATCAGCTGGTACTACTGCAACAGCGTGATTAGATTAGAGTGACGAGGCTCTCAAGTGCGCAGGAGTCATCGTCCTCCTGACGCCGAATGTCAAACTAGCAAACAGTGCTGCATCGAGTTAGTCTTTGTTTTTCTTCTTTTTCAATGTTCGAGTTAAGGTTTACTACTGCGCAAAGTCAAAGTTCTTTACGCGGTGAACGTCTATGGTATGTACGGGTGCCACAGGAGTTACAGGAACTCCTAAGTGCTGAAACCAAATGGTCCCAGCACTCCCCGGATGGCACTAAGGATGAATAATACAGTACCTACCCACACTACCAGAGCCCCAAGGATCCGCAGTAGTCCTTAAGGTGCGGGCTACGCGCTCCAACACCTGCTGAGGGGGAAGATGAAGAGGAGACAGAAAACGGGGATCCCATGCATGAGATCTACACTAGGTGTTAGGAATTTCACGCATGAGAACAGCAAGAATGGAAAGAAGAAGAAGGAATAGTCGTAGAAAAAGCGCAACTTGGCTGTTATTTGCCACCCGAAATGAGAATAGTTAGAACCGGTATGTGAGTGTTTAAGTGTGTGTGTGTCTGTGTGTGTCTGTGTGTGCGTGCGTTTGTGTGCAGCGACTTTTAAGAGAGTTGTTGAGGAGTCTGAGACAAGTTTAAAGAAATTTGAACTAAACATAAGATGCAAATGAGGTAAATAAAAAGTCAAGCAAATCAGGGTATTGGGGAGGAAAGGAGAGATAGTTAAGGGTGAAGAAGAGGGGAGTCTGAAGGGAAATAAGGGTGTTCACCCCCCCGGTTGGGCCGTGACTCCGTGCGGACCGTGAACCTAACAGATGCCTAGGGTGAGTAGTACAGGGTGAAGGAGAAGGGAGTCTGAAGGGAAATAAGAGTGTTCACCCCCCCCGGTTGGGCCGTGCCTCCGTGCGGCCCGTGAATCTAACAGATGCCTAAGGGGGTGCAACAGCGTGAATAGAAACAGACATTTTAAAATTGTGTGTAGACATAAAATTTGAACCCAAGAACGGTCAGTTAGGTGGCCTAGTAACGGCGTTGACTCAACCAAACAAGACTTTCAACCAAAAACACTGAAGTTCAATTGATGAATTATGATTAGACTGACAGGGCTTTCTAGCGCATTGCAGCGACGACTAATTATTAAACTAGAGTAACAAATTAGGATGATCCAGTATATTTAACTTACCAATAGTTTTTATCCGTTGAAACATCGACTTGTTCATTTTTGCTCTCTTCAATCTAATGAAGTTCGATTCCTTCTGGATGAGGACCTTCCTCATTTCCAATTGATCTTTGTTTGAGAGGCCTATCTTCTTCATTTCCTTCTCGAGTTGCAATTCCCTATGCTTCCTCTGCTCAGCGCTCTTGATAACATTCTCGACATGCTGCTCCATGTAGAACTTGTAGGCCTCGGGCGTGTACTTGACCTTGTTTTCCGTGGTGTGTGGGTTCTCCACGTCTGGAGGAGGTGGCTTCTTCTTCCTCTCGGGGATGGGTGAGTGGTGCATTGTTTTGAGTGTGTGAGGAGGGGGGGGTGGGAGGCCAGCCGCAGAGTTGCTATTACTACTCCGTGCCATCGTGATTGTGGTAGTGGCACTACTGCCTAAACAAGACCCCGTTGGGTCATCGCCAATATTATTACTATTGTTATGGCTGCTACTACTGCTGGTGGTATTACACAAAGTATTGTTATTGCTGCTACTGCTATTACATAAAGTGGTGCTGGAATCGTCGTCAGAGTTCGGCGAATGGTCGGCAGCGCTGGGGGGCGGTGGAGGGGGGGCCATCTTACCCCGTGCCGCTCCCTGGCTACTAGACGAGTATCCCGATTCGAGCGTGATATCAGACTGGGTTGAGGGGGACGAGGTGGCAGTGGAGAGGCAACTGACGGGGGAGGGGGACAGCGCGTGGGGATCGTGAGACGTCACAGAAGATACGGGGGACGCGGAGCACGGGGACGCGCTGTTTGGTGTGTCCAAAACGTGGCAGAGTCGCCCAACAGCTAAGGAACTTAGTGCCCCTCCTCCTGCTCCACTATCACAATGATTGCTATACGTATTATTATTATTGCTACTAAGATTACTATTAACACTAGGCATTATTAAATGACCACAGTCCCCGCCTCCATTATCGCTGGCGGTGTCTATTGGTATCTGCGCCAATGGGGTGGAGGAGAGGTCGAGTTCCTGCACCAGGTGTTCCTGCAAGGGTATGCTGGCTAAGGCCGGGCTGACGCCCCTGTAGGCGGTGGTGGCCCTGCTGTTGCTGCAGGTGTAGGGGCTGGTGCTGGTGCTGTAGGCTGTGTAAGCGCGAGCTGCCGCTGCCTTAGCCTGCATGGTAGAGTGGTAGCTGGGGGGGTCGAATAAAGGCACAGGCGACTCCATGATAGGGGTGGGGGGCGTGACGGGACTGGGGGAAGCCGGGGGGTAGGGAGACGAGGTGGACGATGGGATGGTATAAGGGGAGCAGGCGGGAGGAAGGGTGTATGGGGAGGACGCTAAAGGTAGGGTGTACGGAGAGGATGCTGAAGGTAGGGTGTACGGAGAGGACGCTGACGGTAGGGTGTACGGAGATGAGGGTGGAAGGGTGTAGGGAGAAGCAGATGTATTAGAGGGTGTGGGAGTATACGGGGGCGGGGGTGGCGGAGGACTGGCTGCAGTTAAAGGAGTCAGCGTTGATGTCGAGGACGAAGAAGAGGCGGACTGGTGTTGCAGACCCAGAGGACTCTGCTGGGGAGCGGTGGTAGTTGTAGGAGGCGGAGAAGGTGGGGCTACAGCGGTCTGTAGCACCGGCTTCTGCACCTGAGTACTGCGAACGCTCTGCATAATAACGGGAGTTGGAGTCTTAGCTTGACGGGCCGTCTGTCCGTACGTTTGTTGCTGTTGTTGATGCTGCTGGTGCTGTTGCTGGTGTTGTTGTTGCTGGTGTTGTTGTTGTTGCTGGTGTTGTTGTTGCTGGTGCTGCTGTTGTTGTTGCTGCTGATGCTGCTGATGCTGTTGTTGTTGTTGCTGGTGCTGCTGTTGTTGTTGATGGTGATGCTGTTGTTGATGCACATAGTGCTGCTGGTGAACAGCGGATGCCATAGCCCCGGCTCCCAAAGCTCCTCCGCCAGCGAGCGGGGGAGGCGTGGGCCCCATGGAGCCGGTGGGTCCGGGACTAGTTCGATCCACGCCAGGGCTCTGACGAGACTGATAGGGGGGCGGGGCGACCTGCGGAACAAGGGAGCAAGCAGGGTGAATACTGGGCGGGGGACCGTGAGCAGAAGCAATCTAATTTTTTCACTAGTAAACCAAGTCTTCTTAATTGATCACGCTACTAGATAGGCTGGCGGTAACCTTTGCAGATGCTTCAATAAATGAAGGGCAGAGAACCTCTTCAAGAAAACAGATACAGATACAGACACTAGGCCGCGTCCCCCAGAAAGGGGGGTGGCCGACGGCAAGGCTCACCTCACACGCTCACACTCACACAACTTAGCCCTTTTGTGCTAAAGGGTCCGGCCGGTAGCCGCTCAACTTACACTCTGGGTCCCGAATGCACCGAGGAACCGTCGTTAGCAGCAGGGCCCGACAGTTTTTACTGGTTTACCCCCGCCGCGTCATAATGGCCGGGCCCCCCCCACCCACGACCATCCCGACAGCGGGATGCCAAGGGCGGGAAAGCACATCAGCGCAGCGTCAAAATCAACCATTTACAACCATTCTCCACTCACGCCTGTTCTCTCCACCTCTAAGCTATCGAGCGTCCACCAACGTCAACTCATTCAGACGCTTTAACCGGAATTTACAAAGCAATATCAAGCGTCAGTCAATCACCAATCACTATAAAATGGTCGGTCGCAAACAATGAGCACTGAACAAAATAAGATCAGTTACAAAGAAAAGTTGTGCTCCAATTGACGGAAAATCGTGTCTAAGTTCGAGTCGCATACAAAAGGCAATTGGACTAACTAAATGCAGTACCTGCCAACTGAGACCACAACACAGTAGCAGCCATGAAAAATAAACTGATTTGATTTGGGCCTCATTCCCACCGGAGCCTCATCGCGAGTCATCGCACGATCCCCCACATGGCAAGATGAACTGACGAGCTATTCACTTAACGACTAGAAACGCTTGCTCACCTTAACAGGTTTCCCTTGTGTAGGGTAGGGGGGTGGTGGGCCCATGGCTCCCGCACTGTGCGTCACCATCACAGGTCTGCCGGGCCCCATGCCGCCCCCAGTGCTCACGTTCACGTAGTTGGGGGCGGGTGCTTTGCATTTGCCGGGACCGGGGGACAAACGAGACAGCAGCGGGGGCATCTGAGAGGACGGCGATGATACCAGTGGGGGCGAAGAGGGCGGCGCACCCGACTGGGAGGCGCGAGGGGGAGGCGGGGGTGGAGGAGGCTCGTACGCCGTGGCGTAGTGGCGGCCCCCACCGCCTACAACCACGGAGTTTGAGATGGCATACTCGACAGAGGACACGATAGGGCGGGAAGGGTTGCCTTGCGGGGGCCCGGTGTGGGAAGACAGAGGTGGCGGGTGGTGGTGGTGGAGATGCGGCAGGTGGTGTGGTGCGGTGGTGGTGGCCGTGCCATCGTAGGTGGTGGGGCAGTGGGGAAGTAAAGGCGGTGGTGCAGTGCTGGTGTGATGGTGGTGCGGTGACGGCGGCTGATGGTAGTGGTGGTGCGAAGGGCGAGGCGGAGTGGGTGGTGCTAGTCCACCCCACTCCGCCCCTGCACACACCACGGGGCTCAGGCGCTCCCGCGGGCCGCCATGGGCGAAGGGCTGCAGAGACGCGCGGATCTGGTGCAGCGCCTGCAATGAAAGCCACGGTAAGGAACCACAGATACGTTTGTCCAAGTATTAATCGGGAGCGTGCAGTCAATGTCTTGGAAGAGCTTAGGGTCGCATTCGGACGAACAAGGGTTCAAGGCAAACATCCCATTAGCTGCTCTCCTCAATCAGGATAAACTACATGAAAGCGATGCTTTTAAGTGTGACGCATGTTAAGTATCTACGAGAAATTGTTGACTTGTTCTTGGCGCGTGTTGCGACCAAAAGTTTGAAATAACCACTAGCTATAATAATAACTACTATAATCCAACTGCACAATTTGTTGTTATGTCCTGAGTAGTAGTAGTTCAACGAGAAGTTTAACATCCTTATTTTAAAACCAACAGTATTGTTAGGGGTTCTGAACATTATCGTTGGTGGTTCTGAACATTATCGTTGGTGGTTCTGAACATTATTGTTGGTGGTTCTGAACATTATCGTTAATGGTTCTGAACATTATAGTTGGTGGTTCTGAACATTATCGCTGGTGGTTCTGAACATTATCGCTAGTGGTTCTGAACATTATCGCTAGTGGTTCTGAACATTATCGCTAGTGGTTCTGAACATTATCGCTAGTGGTTCTGAACATTATAGCTAGTGGTTCTGAACATTATTGCTAGTGGTTCTGAACATTACCGCTAGTGGTTCTGAACATTATTGCTAGTGGTTCTGAACATTATTGCTAGTGGTTCTGAACATTATTGCTAGTGGTTCTGAACATTATCGTTTGTGGTTCTGAACATTATTGTTAGGGGTTCTAGGACATTATTGTCAAGGGTTCTGAACATTATCCTTTGGAGTTCTGAACATTATCGTTAGTGGCTCTGGACATTATCGTTAATGGCTCTGAACATTATCGTTAATGGCTCTGAACATTATTGTTAGTGGCTCTGAACATTATCGTTAGTGGCTCTGAACATTATCGTTAGTGGCTCTGAACATTATCTTTAGTGGCTCTGAACATTATCGTTAGTGGCTCTGAACATTATCGTTAGTGGCTCTGAACATTATCGGTAGTGGCTATGAAAATTATGGTTAGTGGCTCTGAACATTATCGTTAGTGGCTCTGAACATTATCGTTAGTGGCTCTGAACATTATCGTTAGTGGCTCTGAACATTATCGTTAGTGGCTCTGAACATTATGGTTATTGGCTCTGAAAATTATCGTTAGTGGTTCTGAACATTATCACTAGTGGTTCTGAACATTATCACTAGTGGTTCTGAACATTATCGTTAGTGGTTCTGAACATTATCGTTAAGGGTTCTAGGACATTATTGTCAAGGGTTATGAACATTATCCTTTGGGGTTCTGAACATTATTGTTAGGGGTTCTGAACATTATCGTTAGTGGCTCTGGACATTATCGTTAGTGGCTTTGAACATTATCGTTAGTGGCTCTGAACATTATCGTTAGTGGCTCTGAACATTATCGTTAGTGGCTCTGAACATTATCGTTTTTGGCTCTGAACATTATCGTTTGTGGCTCTGAAAATTATCGTTAGTGGCTCTGAACATTATCGTTTGTGGCTCTGAACATTATCGTTAGTGGCTCTGAACATTATCGTTAGTGGTTCTGGCATCATTGGCCAAACGAGACTAACCTCCTTGTTGTAGTCTGCTCTGGTATTCCTGGGTGCAGAGTTGGTGGTCATGGTAGTCCCTGACGGAGGCATCGGTGTGTGGGGGGCGGCGGCGGTGGAGTAGAGCAGGGGGCGAGGACCCTCCCACCGGGCACGGCTGCTCTTCCTGATGGGGGGCTACTGCGAGGCTACCACCACATGCGGCGAGAACGCTATACTGGCAGCTATCATCGTTACCATGGTTACGGTTGCGCTGAGGGGAGGGGGAGACACGAGGAGGCAGCCAGTATCCAAGCAGATCGAAGCAAGCAGGAAACTGAGTCAAACCCTGGAAGACTTCTGACGACGACGCCCTCTTGCACGGGCATCAGCAGCGCATGGGTGACCACAGCTTCGTCGCCTCAGCACGACCACCTGAAAGAGACGAGTCGTCAGGGAAGGCCACACGCAGTGTTTTCGTGACTGGGACATGTTAGGAGGAGAGGACCATGCATTAAGCTGAGTAATCGTGGCTCATTAGAGGTCGTGGACAGAGTGGCAGTGCCTGTTGCGGAGGGTTAGGCCCAAGGCCTCGCCAGCAGGATGACTCAATGTGGTGGAGGCCAGTCCTTGTAGGGCGGCCGCAAGCAAGGATGCGCCAGCTGCCTGAGGAGGGGCAAACTGCCGCATACCAGCCACCAGGCAAGAGGGAGGGCGGAATGCTCCAGATACTAGTAAATACTTAATTGGATACTTAGAGTCTTTTGCTGTTTACAGCAGGTCACAGCGTAGCTGCTACCTAGTCCATATCTGTGGGGACACTCTTCACTCGTCCTGCGGCCAGCATTTGGACGTGCATTACAGAGCACACCTTTGCTGGCCAAACAGACAGGAGGATTACGAACAAGTCGGCCCCCTCAATGAAAGAAACCCAGTCATTTCGTGATCATGAGTCGCTACTGCGGTTGCTAGCTGTCGAATTAGCTTTGAAATCAATGATGGTAGATAGCAACCAAATGAGTTTGCAAAGGATTCTATCAAGTGTGCAGAAAAAAAGTACTTCAATCAGACAGAACTAGTTGAATCAATTGAAAAGCTAGTAGAATCAATTGGAGAGTACCACCTGTAACAGTACTGAGGCTGCGTTTGAACCAATGCTTTAATCCTGCCAACAATCCTATCCTCATTATGCGTTCGAACGATGGTGCATTCTGTTGACAGAGAGAAAATATCAATACAGGTCGCACCAATACGGTGCACCAAGAGACCCATCCTAGAATGGAATGAATCTTTCTTGTAGCAGCTGTCTAGTCAACCACAATCTAAGTTCAAATCTTTTCTAGAGATCAACCAACAAGAAATTGGCATGCGTGGTTCGGGAATGTTGTAGCGCCCTTCATCCTGAAAGGAGTCCAGCGGGCTAAAAGGACATCTCCTTCCACACTAATTCGCCGTATATGACCGCACCTCTTGTGTGGCATACGAGGTAGAGGGGAAAGGCCCAAATACAACTTGAATTTGAACCAAGAGATACAGACAAACTTAGCGTAGTTGGGTGCCCTCCGAGGACGAGGGGAAATAGCTATCGTTAAGCAGGAGGCGCCACCTGCTTGCGTGCAGAGCAGCCTGGTGCCTGTGTAGGGAGGGAGCGGGCAGAGCGGCCTGGAGCCAGAGCAGGGAGGGAACGGGCAGAACAGCATGGTGCCAGAGTAGGGAGGGAGCGGGCAGAACAGCATGGTGCCAGTGTAGGGAGGGAGCAGGCAGAACAGCATGGCGCCAGTGTAGGGAGGGAGCAGGCAGAACAGCATGGCGCCAGAGTAGGGAGGGAGCGGGCAGAACAGCATGGTGCCAGAGTAGGGAGGGAGCGGGCAGAACAGCATGGTGTTAGTGTAGGGAGGGAGCGGGCAGAACAACATGGTGCCAGAGTAGGGAGGGAGCGGGCAGAACAGCATGGTGCCAGAGTAGGGTGGATCGGTATACGAGGCCGGCGGATAGTTATATAGGAGAAGGTATTTTTTTAGTGTGACTGTAGGCGACATAGCACACCAACTGCTTTGAGTGCGCCCAATGCAAGCGCGTCAACAGGCGTGGAAACGTGCAAGCAGAAGTTGGGACGCAAAAACACACATGTGCGACACCCACGGCGGACTGAGGCATAAGCCTGATAGCTAAGGTTCACACACGGGCTATTTATTCGTTTCAGACTCATAGTGCACAGTACGCAACAGAGGCGATCTCGATCAGTGCTACTAAAAGTAATCAATCCAGGAAAACAATTGAAGCTAGGCCACTGCCTTCTGGTTCAGACAGTAATGACCTGAACACCCCCTGCAATGTCTGCCCCCCCCCCCCCGGTGTAAATCCCACCGCAGGATTGCAAGCCTTTCTTGCACACCGCATCGCTTCACAGAGTGGAGGGAGGGGGGGAGGCTGCGTGGACTTTGGTGGGGGTGATGATGAGAGCCGAGGTCTGATTGATTGAGTAAAACGATAAAGCGTCGGTAATATCTGAAAGCCACGATGAATTGGTCCTCTAGGGCTAAAAACTGGTCTATCTCTTCTGGCTCGGATACACGACAGGAGTACTGGCAGTATTCTCATGGGGGGATAGGAAGAGTACTACTTCAAGCAAGCCCTTTACCTCTTAATGAGCATCGTGGTAAACGTATAGGAAGGAGCCAGGGACCAGTTGCTGGCTGCCATCGATGGTCACTCCTACCAGCGCACGTGTTGCTGGGTTACGAGGTGTGACGCAGGATACCGCGACGCACTTACTGCAACCAATTAGTCGACACATTGGGCCTGGTAACACTAATTGCGACGGCCTAATGTCACAAAACTCTACATCGATAGCTAAGACGGCCTCTCAATGCATCAGAAAACAGTTCTCTGTCCCGCAGTCAATGGAGCAGCTGCAACCAGACAATTCGTATCACACCCGCAAAATAATGCTGCGAGCAGCTGCTGAGGGGTAAATGGCAAGGTCTTGCAGCTGCTGAGGGGTAAATGGCAAGGTCTTGCAGCTGCTGAGGGGTAGATGGCAAGGTCTTGCAGCTGCTGAGGGGTAGATGGCAAGGTCTTGCAGCTGCTGAGGGGTAGATGGCAAAGTCTTGCAGCTGCTGAGGGGTAGATGGCAAGGTCTTGCAGCTGCTGAGGGGTAGATGGCAAGGTCTTGCAGCTGCTGAGAGGTAGATGGCAAGGACTTGCAGCTGCTGAGGGGTGATGGCAAGGTTTTGCATCTGCTGAGGGGTAGATGGTAAGGTCTTGCAGCTGCTGAGGGGTAGATGGTAAGGTCTTGCAGCTGCTCAGGGGTAGCTGGTAAGGTCTTGCAGCTGCTGAGGGGTAGATGGCAAGGCCTTGCAGCTGCCGAGGAGTAGATGGCAAGGTCTTGCAGCTTCTGAAGGGTAGATGACAAGGTTTTGCAGCTGCTGAGGGGTAGCTGGTAAGGTCTTGCAGCTTCTGAGGGGTAGATGGCAAGGTCTTGGGCACGCAACGTATTACCTGCCAAATGGGTGTATATGTGTATCCATCATTCAACACAATAGATTGGGGGAAACAAGTTGACTGGATGCGTTGCATTAAGAAGACACGCCAATGAACACTTGGCGTGCATTGCATACCCTTCAAATATTTCTCCACTCGGGTCTACCTAGGAATCTGAAGGATTTCAACATATTTGCATGTGAGGTTCCTTGGGGCAAATTTACTTATGAATGTTAGTAGGAATCCCCTCCCTTCCCCCCCAAAAAAAAAACATACATTCGAATGTCAAACCGACGGTGCAAACGCTGCAGTCCTCTTCCCTCATTTACAACATTTGCCCTGTTCAGAAAATGGCACTTGCCGCACCACTCAATTGGGAGCAAGTGCGTAAAAAGGTAGCACTTGCCGCACCACTCAATAGGGAGCAAGTGCGTAAGAAGGTGGCACTTGCCGCACCACTCAATTGGAAGCAAGTGCGTAAAAAGGTAGCCCTTGCCGCATCACTCAATTGGAAGCAAGTGCGTAAGAAGGTAGCACTTGCCGCACCACTCAATTGGTAGCAAGTGCGTAAGAAGGTAGCACTTGCCGCACCACTCAATTGGAAGCAAGTGCGTAAGAAGGTAGCACTTGCCGCACCACTCTTGGGGGACAAGTGATGCGCTTGGGGGACAAGAAATGCGCTTGGGGATCACATGATGAGTTTGGAGGTCACATGATGAGTTTAAGGGTCACGTGATGAGTTTGGGGATCAAATGATGAGTTTGAGGTTCACAATTGATGTACGTGTGAATGATGACCCACAAGCGATTAAAAGAGACCATCCAAACTAAGAGCTAACACCAGACAGTAGCTGTTGAGGTTACAGCGTCTCCTGCTTGCTACAGCGGGGGAGTGCTTGGTCATTATTATGAGCCAAGGAAGGCAGTAGCTGTTGAGGAACATAGCGTCTCCAGCTTGCTACAGCGGGGGAGTGCTTGGTCATTATTATGAGCCAAGGAAGGCAGTAGCTGTTGAGGAACACAGCGTCTCCAGCTTGCTACAGCGGGGGAGTGCTTGGTCCTTATTATGAGCCAAGGAAGGCAGTAGCTGTTGAGGAACATAGCGTCTCCTGCTTGCTACAGCGGGCGAGTGCTTGGTCAGTATTATTAGCCAAGGAAGGCAGTAGCTGTTTAGGAACATAGCGTCTCCTGCTTGCTACAGCGGGGGAGTGCTTGGTCATTATTATGAGCCATGGAAGGCAGTAGCTGTTGAGGAACATAGCGTCTCCAGCGTGGGAATGCATGGCCAATATTAAGAGCGGCAGAAAATGGTAGACAACAGCTCCAGCAGACAAGACTCGCCTCAACTAAACACAAGCAGGGGATTAATTGCTCGGGAGAAGGTGATTCTCCCTCCAATGAGGGCAGCGACTGTATCTTGACTTCGACAAACGGTGTTAGGCAGTACAGCCAACAGCAACTGAGTAAGATAGGGCAGTGACTGTACCTTGACTTCAACGAACGGTGTTAGGAGGTACAGTCAACAGCAACTGAACAATAAGGGGCAGCGACTGTACCTTGACTTCGACGAACGGTGTTAGGAGGTACAGTCAACAGCAACTGAGCAATATGGGGCAGTGACTGTACCATGACTTCGACGAACGGTGTTAGGAGGTACAGTCAACAGCAACTGAGCAATAAGGGGCAGTGACTGTACCATGACTTCGACGAACGGTGTTAGGAGGTACAGTCAACAGCAACTGAGTAATATAGACAAATGCAATTGGGCAGAAAGAACTGTAGCAAATAGTCCTAAGCCGGTCTCCCAGAGCTGCTCCAAATTTGTGCCAGCTGTAGCCAGATGGTGAAGCTAGTAGCGGCAATATTGGTTACATTGGCTGCACGGCCGCCTCTGTCCTCATGGTCACGTAACCCAACACCAGAACAGAGCTACCGTCAGCGTGGACCATGTTTTGATAGTATGAGAGTCTTCACAGCAGCTCAACAAACCATAGCTTCACGATATTTCACATTACCCTTCCAGCCCTTCTAAATCGTCTCAGCTGCTATTAACAGATAGCTGCTCAACTCTACATGGCAGCTTTATAACTATTCTTAGCAGATCCCGATACCTTCTTTCATCAGACAGTGATATGAGAGCAAGCAGGATCATCGTCATCATCGCCATCATCATCATCGTCAGCAGCAGCGTGCTAGCGACTCGGCATACTGTTACTGCACGAGGCAGGAGTGGTCGCAATTCTTGCCATCATCGCCGTCATCGTCAGCAGCAGCGTGCTAGAGACTCTGCATACTGTTACTGCACGAGGCAGGAGTGGTCGCAATTCTTTCTGGCGCTGCCTCTAATGTTGCTGTTGCAGCACTCCGTACGTGTGCGTCTACGCACGCCCCTGTGCAGGTGTGTGCGTAGAGGCGTGTGTGCGCGGCCAGGTAGGAGGAGGTATGCATGCGCCGTCGCAATGTGCCGCGGAATGTGGCGACCTTTCTGATAGGGGTAAAAAACACGTGCTCTTGCGAGTAATTTCAGCCACCACCACCAACGAGCGTTTGGGGAGCCAACTGGTGTATAGCCCCAGCAACACAAGGCTCCCCTTCAACAGTTGAGCTGTTGTTCATGAAACAGCGCTCAGGTTACAGCAACAAGGGGCCGAATCCTTCCACCCACCGTTGCGTGCAGCTGCCTACACACTAGGGCTTTAGTACAACACAAGCCTTAATATGTGGCACTATGGAGTGACACCAGCGTCTGTGTTTGGTAGGCACCCTCTGACTGGAGGAGTGCAAACACTGCAACGAGGTGTACGGCCGATCCCCACCACTCGTGCGGAGGTGTGCACAAGCGTTCGTGTTCTCTGAACACCCTGACGGGAGGACGGCCTACACTGTGACAAGGTGTGCGGCCGATCCCCACCTCTCCTGCGGTGGTGTGCACAAGCGTTCGTGTTCTCTGAGCACCCTGACGGGAGGACTGCCTACACTGTGACAAGGTGTGCGGTCGATCCCCACCACTCGTACGGTGGTGTGCACAAACGTTCGTGTTCTCTGAGCACCCTGACGGGAGGACTGCCTACACTGTGACAAGGTGTACGGCCGATCCCAACCTCTCATAAGATGCCCTGACCAACACGTCACCAGATGTTCTTGTTACGCTCGAGTCAACAGTAAAGTAAGTAGTCCTTCGATATATCGTCGCCTCTAGTGAAGCTGCCATCACTACAAGCGCGATGTATAGGCATCATTTCCAACACATGAGGGCCATCAGGCATAGCTACATAGTAGAAGATACTGCACCATGTAGACAAGTCGAAATTAGCATACGCAGTTAGACGAGTGTTGTGTTACACCAAGCCCCACACAGGAAGTTAGACGAGTGTTGTGTTGCACCGAGCCCAACACAAGTAGTTAGCCGAGTGTTGTGTTGCACCGAGCCCAACACAAGTAGTTAGACGAGTGTTGTGTTGCACCGAGCCCAACACAAGTAGTTAGACGAGTGTTGTGCTGCACCAAGCCCAACGTAAGTAGTCAGACGAGTGTTGTGTTGCACCGAGCCCAACACAAGTAGTTAGACCCGTGTTGTGTTGCACCGAGCCCAACACAAGTAGTTAGACCAGTGTTGTGTTGCACCGAGCCCAACACAAGTAGTTAGACGAGTGTTGTGTTGCACTGAGCCCAACACAAGTAGTTAGACGAGTGTTGTGTTGCACCGAGCCCAACACAAGTAGTTAGACGAGTGTTATGTTGCACCGAGCCCAACACAAGTAGTTAGACGAGTGTTGTGTTGCACCGAGCCCAACACAAGTAGTTAGACGAGTGTTGTGTTGCACCGAGCCCAACACAAGTAGTTAGACGAGTGTTGTGTTGCACTGAGCCCAACACAAGTAGTTAGACGAGTGTTGTGTTGCACCGA
>SDVV010003118.1:0-21817 GCA_016164225.1 Gammarus roeselii | reverse complement strand
AATATAAATATATATATATACACTGCGAAAATTTGGCGAACCGCACATAGCTCAATAACACTTTATTGAGTCGAGAAAAAGCTGAATACCCTGCTTGAGACCACTGAAGTACTGAACATATCATATATGGCGTGATAACTGTGCTTGTGACGATTCTTCAAGCAGGTTATAAGGCATGTGCATAATCCCGTGGTGTTCCCACCCATCCTCCGTCATCTCTTCTGAGTTGAATGTCTGGAATCAGCTCCTTTGTAAGATCTTGTTAGAGGGTAATGAGGACCCAATCCTGTGGATGCCCAGATGAGGTCTCTCATCAAAGTTCCTGCTTCTGTGTGAAAGTACTGATTTTTCCATGTAAATGCATCTGGCTTATCTTGTCATAAAATCGTGACATCATCCGTGACCCATGCAACAAGTTTGGATTCCTATAGAAATGATGTTGGGGGGGGGGGTAATTTCAATGTAAACAAAATTATTCATTGACTTCATGGTAATTTCATCTAGAGGGACCATTTCTGGTGTATGCGATGCTTGAGTTATAATGTAATTGCTTGAGTTATAATGTATTGGATTGAGTTATAATGTAATTGCTTGAGTTATAATTCAATTTATCAATTGCATTACAAGTCAAGCTATTGCATTGTAACTCAAGGAATTACATTGAAACTCATGCAATTACAATATGCAATTGCTCGAGTTATAATTTAATTGCTTGAGTTATAATGTAATTGCTTGAATTAAAATGTTATAATGTAAGTGGAATTCTCAATAACCAATAATCCGGTCCTGCAAACAGCTACCCTCAGAGTTGATTATTCAATTGATCTGAGACTCTGCCCCCAATCGTAGGAATGAACAACAGCGCAGTCGGAAAATCACCCAATAGATGGGTTTACTTTTTCTTCTGTTACTACAAACAGACAAACCTTTTTAATTTAAATTTTTCATTTTTCCCTCCATTACGGTGTTTCTAAATATCAGCACCGTACTACACATGAGGCTTCTTGATTAGGTGGATTATTCTTCTTCATCAGACCACCGTCGTATTACAAGAAAATGATAAATAATTCCTACCTTAGGTTGTAATCACGAGCCAGAACAATGGTTATTTTATTAATACGCAGGGTTTAAACCCTTCGTTCATAACACTGGTTGGGGTCATGACGCAGGATTGTTGCAGGCACATGATAGCTAAGCTTGAACAACGAGAGTTTACAATAGATAAATTAGATAATCTGAGATATTTATTAACCTCCACTTGTGTCTGATTGTGCAAGTTTGAGCACCTTCTTATGGCAATAACGTTGCCCACCGAACCGAACATCTTAGTTTAATGTTTTTAACTGTATTTTTAGCAATGTATAAAGTTTATTTTAGTGAGCAGTTCCCTATTAGACTATCATAAATTGATCGTCTAATTTATTCCCCTAATCTAACATTCCTTAGTAAAATGAATTGGTTAATTGGGTTCCGATTAGAAGACGTTTTCTGGTTCCGTGAACATCCGCCCAGAGTTGTAATGGAAAGCATTCTAAACTGTTTGGACTACATCCTGACTTCCTGCCGAACAATTTCTCGCATTACCGATAATTATTACTTGTTCCTGAGGTCCCAACACGCATCCATTATGGTAGTATTTCAATAAAATTCATCCCAGTAGTAACGTATTCAGATACTCAGTTATGTACATTCCAAATGAATTCGAAATATTAGGTTACACAGAATAAGAGCATCTTCGTCAATATCCAACATCAACTACCTTCACTTCAAGCCTCAGAAAAATATTTGGTCCCTAACGCATTGTTGCGCCTAATGTCAATACCTAGTAGGGGGTATCGCCTCCGCTGCTCTGCGTGCACATCAGCTACAATTTCTCTTCATTTTTTTTAATTGCGTGTTTTCTTTGGGCCCGTTTTGAGTAGTTATACCAACTTTGATAGGCGGTAGTATCAAGGGTTCTGACTTGTTGTCAAGACATAATTATATTACACCTACTACCATTTGTTAATAACATTAACTATGCCTCTTCGCAAAGCATAATTGTCATCGTTATCGTAACGACAAATTCATACCAGAAAACGAATGTTGAAATTATTTGACAGATTCCCACTAGCATGTATAGTTAGGTTGTTGATTTTATATTGTTCATGTTGATTAGTGGAGCAACAACTGACTGAGTTATGAATGATGAGGGAATAAAAGCGTTCTTTAATTAATTTAATGTGAAAATGAATTGTAAAACGTGAGACCGTGACCGTGATTGTCCAACGTGAGACCGTGACCGTGACAGTCCATCGTGAGACCTTGAAGTCTTCGCGTATTTTCAAATATGTATTAAAATGTTAAATACAAAAAGTATAATACCACTTGCGAAACATGTTTGCATCATCAAGTAACATTGGTAACGTCGATCTTCTTTCGGCATTGAGGACTTATTTATTAGGCCTACAGTGAATTTCCTTTTATAGGTTGGAAATACTTTGATGAGATTAAACTCATGCAAGGTCACATCAAAGAAACATTGCTGTTTTTTATCACGATTCTCGTTTCAGTAACATGAATAATATCTTACATTTTGACTTTTAATTTTTATTTCACAATGGTCAACAGGATAACTGCATTTGCTACAAATTAATTATGAATAGTTCTTCCTGAGCTGACAAGATGACAATTTCTCTAGCTATTCAATTTCAACATTAAATAGCTATGATTTGATCGTAGTTCATGTAGTCCAATAGAAGTAAAATAACTGGGAATTTGAGGGAAAAAAATACAGTATTGCAGACGTGGAAGATTCAATTTTGCAGGCTGTTTATGCCAAATGCATCCTCTTACTCCGTCGTTTCCTAAACAAATAAATTGTGCTGTGAAATTATATAAATGTCCAAATATTCTACGTCGTTGGTCAACCACAATGCGAACCAGAGGTTTACATTGTCGATGTTATCTTTCTTCTGGGTCATGATGGTTCTGCTCCGTGTACGTTCCGGTTGCATTAGAATAATGTAGAGTTTTTTTTCAGTTCCAGCGAGCGTCCTGAATAGAAATAGCAGATGCAGAAGTCCAGCGACTATTTTATTTCCCTAAGGAGGCAATATTTTGTGGATTTTCACATGTCCAGCTCATCACGACTCATCCAGCTCATCACAGCTCATCACAGCTCATCCAGCTCATCACAGATCCAGTGTTTCAGGAAATATATTCCGTGTGAGGAATCATTATCTTTTCCTGCTGGCTCATGTTTATGGGGTTTCTGTTGTCAATCTGCCCAGCCAGGATATTTTTTACCTAATGGATGAACGCTATTAAATGAAAAGTGTTGGTTCATGGAGGTATTACTGCAGGTCATACTGTATATGAATATATAAAAAAATATTTTGTGAGCGTATAATGTTTATCCTGCATATATTGTGAGTTGGGATATGAATATTCCTAAATCATTTTGGACTCGAGCGAATTCAAATGAAATGGTTAGATGCAACTAAATGGTCGGCTTGTTATGTATTATATTGCTATGCTCAGGACCATTTCAGTTATTGCATGTCGTATTCATTGTTTGCTTAATTTGCGATTAACTGTACAAACTTATTTATTAAACCGTAGCTATTTAGTTCCTTGACTAGCAGGCTCACTGCCTTAAAGTCGACCGAGTCATAGTAACACATTACTGTTCCATGTATGTTGAAGATCATATCCAGGAAAGTCAGACAGAGGATTCGACAGTTCGTTGTTGCATGCGGAACTCAGTAATGCTTTAATATCAGTATCCCGTTTCTGGTAATAGAGGGAGTATGCGTTTGCCTTTCCACCGAGCCAGTCATCGAGTGAACACTGTTCTTCACGTCATCCTCTTTCATAGGTGAACAGATAAAGGACAACGCTATACGCTCGGTTGCAATCGTACCACTTCGCTCCATGCACGACATGGAAGCTGGCGGTGGCGGTGCAATTTTGGAAACAGGTTCAAGGATCATGGTTGCTGTGTAGGTAGTTGTCGTTACGATAGAATGGCAATTATTCTGTATGGAACGGTGCAGTTAAAATGATTCGTAAATAAAGATTTTTTAGCGTTGAATATACAATTCTGTCTGTATAATGAATAAACACACTTAAATTTACATCGTCACGAAGTTCAATAACTACTGAAATCATGACCATATTTCAAAAGTAAGTCATACAAAGAACATCAAGTGGTGTCAAGAGGAACTTTGGGTAATGAGCAATCATAGGGGCGTCGGTGATATCCCCTCTTCTGGGTCTTGATCTTAGCCATCCAAGTCAATCATTCATGACTATATTTTTTCTGATGCATCCAGTGAAAGTAGGTAATGGTGGATTTGATATAAAAGCTCATCTACTCAATAGTTATGTCTCAATTAGAATGTCAACAAATAAACATTTGTATGTGTTTTAGAAACAAGACCCACTCTATTTCCATTTCCAGAAATCAGAAGCTTACCGTTGGTACAAATGCATTGTAACAGAGCTCGTACGTCGTTTCTACGGTTTTCTAAACACGGCAGCAGTTACCATTCTCCGTATTTTCTCTCCATGCTATTAAATGGATTCTGTTGAGCCCTTTATTTTTCTATTGGAAATAGGAAAATAATCGATTACAGTGGTGCCAAACCTCTTTTCTTCTGAGATGAAATGATATGGTGCAAACCGAAGCGTCGCGTACATATCTTAATACAATTAGAATAATAATTAGTCAATCAATGTAGTTATGATTGAAGATATTCAAGAGTGTCCAAATTAAATGACTTGCATTTTGTCTGTCAATCTCAGATGAATGTTATGACCTGTCAGATAACGCAGTTATGACCTGTCAAATAACGCAGTTATGACCTGTCAGATAATGTAGTTATGACCTGTCAAATAACGCAGTTATGACCTGTCAAACAACGCAGATATGACCTGTCAAATAACGCAGTAATCACCTGTCAAATAACGTCGATCCGCTTGATTCATAGACAAGGTTTCGTTTGAGACTCTAAATTCTTGGAACACTTGTCACTTTGGATTTATCTATTAAATTCAATGTTTGTTCATCAGTAAAATCAGATTTTGCACGGTATATTGTGTGAAACTGAAACAGGAATCCAAGTGTTTGTATTATCATATGTGGTTGTTTTTCTCAGAGCAGAAACCCGAAAGTATTGATTGGAACTCCAGTGCACTTTATTTTAAAACAGCGTTCTCACTGGATTTGGTCTGCTCTCTGAGCTGACCAATATGCAGTGAGAGGATACCTCGAGCAGTCAAATCTCATCCCCCGTACGCTGGAGGCGAAGGACCTTCGGTCAGCGTACATACATGGTATTTTTTACTGTCAACAAGCAAGTCATGTTTCCTTATTTGCACTTATTGACTCGTAAGTTTTGCTTCTTGGCTCGCCACTCAGTCTTTTGGATTGACTTGCGACTCTCTCTTCTTGACTCTCAACTTGCGCATATTGACTTGTAATCGTTCTTCTCGACTCACAATTCACTCCTTGACTCGTAACTAGCACATCATTACTAACAATCAAATACTGGCCATATGAAACGATTCGATTATTTTGGATTGATTCTCTCTTTACTATTTTACTTCTCGCCCTGTCTTAGTCGTCTTTTTTACCCGGCTTAGTACATTGTTTCTTCAGCAGTGGAAATGAGTTTTTCAAACTGTTTTCCTTCAAGTATTTTTCTGTTGTTTGCAATCAGGTGAAGTCTTTGGAAATAGTTCAACCATTTATCAGAACGGTGTTCAATCTGATCATATAATCGCTCATCTACCAACTTTATAGGATCCATGATTTCATTCGGCAAATCTCACCAAAAATATTTTTTTATTTGAGCAGATGTTGGTCAATATACCAGTGAGCTGCACGATTCATTGAACTGTTCAGAAGTGACAATCCCTGCTCACTGGACGCTGTGACACGGCGCAACGATGTGCTGCGGATAAATAGCGCGCGGTGGCGCAGCGGTTGGAAATCACTGGCTTAAGGTCAGTGAAGCAGGCATCTAATTATTTAGGCGGCATCGCGCTGGTTTGACTGTACGAGGGCGCCTTGACCTACGGTGATTAATCATTGTCTTTTGGAAAGCGGGTTACATCATATATGGCAGGATGTTCAATGGTAACCTTACTCGAACTTATAACTATTATACTGCCAATTCGACAGACGCTCTCATATATGGAGTGTTTCATGCGGACATCCTAATAATTAAATATTGTTTCAGGAAATATTTCACCGATAGCAATCAATTATTCCTCTGATCAAGGGTCTTTTAATACTTTATTTAGGTTTTCATCGCACGTTCAATCATTTTAATAATTTAATCGCAAGCATATTTCAGCATGGAACCTCCAACATCTCTCTGAGGGCGAGCCGGTTCCCTGTCACTGCATTAAAGTGAAGCATTTATCTGTCTGCAGTTGATCCAACATGCATTCTGTGTGATGAAAACAACTCCGATCAACCGGAAACAATGTTTAAATAACAATACGCATCAAACAGGGTGAAATATTGTATTATTGATTCATTGACTACCGTTTAAAGTGACGATTATGTAATGTTAACTCTTGAATAATCCCGGTTAAAAAAAATTGATGATCACAGTCTTGGAAAAACATATATTCGACAGAACCTATCACCTCCTAAACTATCAACTCCAATTGTATGCTATCGAATACTGACCGTTCCTAAGGTCGACATGATGTCTTGGTGCGTTTCTTGAACTAGCTTCAACTAATATTTAATGTGAGGGCTCTACAGTGGCAAACATTTGAAAGCAGATGAAATTGAGCAGACCTATCCTCAAGTGTATATTTATTACTGCATATAGAAATCAGCAGTTCTAGTCGGTCAATAAGCAACCATACGAAGTTAATAGGTTACACCTTGAATATACCAGGATCATACATACCAGATCAGAAAATCGAACTATACATGGTTAATTTAATCAACGAACTTAATTTTGTAAGACAATTCTGAACCATGTCTAACAATGTGTAAACGCTTCCAAAGCCATGAAGTGTTGAAACATGGCTCGAGAAATATTGCCTGCCATGTTGCTCAATGTGTTCATAAATCACTAAACGTGGTTACCAGAAAAGCTCACGCATGTTCATAGTTATATATTGGCCCAGGGTAGCTCACGGGCAACGCATATTGGATTTATGTGTAGGAAAAATAGAATAGGTTAACCAATTGTCGTGAGTAGAGAATTCATTTTTTTTTTCAAAGCTTACCGACGATTCTTTCAGTAAATAGTAAATATAGGTGCCTAACTCATAACATATAATGACATTCGAGTATTACCATTTCCAAACATAATATCAGAATTCGTAAAAATTAAATTATTTGTTGTAGAAAGTTGCTTAATAAAGCAAGCTCCGATAGTAAAAATCTCCGTGTGAAACGAAGATCATAAATATTTCTTGTTGCTCTGGCATTGTAACCATTCTATTTCTCTTCACTACGTGTATCAGTTAATTGGTTCGCGTCATTTGTGCATAAATAAAATACATATTTTCAGCAATTTTGCAATGCTAGCACCTAGCATGATTTCAAATGGGTCAAAAGTTCACTTCTTAGGTGTTCTATTCTCTGATGGAAAAATTGGGTCGCTATCCCTGGCGCTAAATTCTTTTATAGCTAACGTCAGATCAACCCCTATCATCTCCGCCAACTGCCTTATCAGCCCCAAGTTGTTCCGACTACCTACCTACGGTATTATTTTTTAACAGCGAACATTCATAGCGTTAGCGTTCCAGTCACACCAGACACTGCCATATCTGCCAGTGACACTCTGGCGAAAATCTGCTTCAGCCCACGTCAGAATTAGCCACCAGTCGTACCATTAACCGGTTATCACTTGAATGAAACTTTTCCTGCCCAACCTAACCTAACCTAGGGTACGTGTTTCTAACCCGCGGGGCAAATGTACGTATTTCTAACCCGCGGGGCAAACATACGTATTTTTGTAGGGTACGTAATGCCGTTTTTTAGCGTTTTTATATTGAAGTTTCATTAAAGTGATAACTGTCAGGTTGGTACGCCTGTTTCGATGTAATGACAGTGGCAGATATGACAGTGGCAGATTTTGAAGTGGTGGAAAATGCGTGTGGGCTGAATCATCGGTTGGTAGAAAGTACGTGGGATGAAAGATTTTTAGCGGTTATGACAGTGTCCGGCCATGACAGGGAGGTGAAGTGAAGTGGCGATAGTACGCGTGTGCGGGAATAATTTTAGCGCGAATGCTGGGTTCCCGAAAAATTCACGTGAACAAAATCCTCGCTCTGCAGAGTTTGCGTCCCATTGCAATCGTGTGTCATGAATTGAACTAACGTTAAAACGTTCCGCAACAATAAAAAGAATGCACAATAAAAAGAATGCATTTGATGACAACTGAATTTGGGTAGAGGATTGTGTTATGTCAAAACCAATCGTTTATATGTTGATTATGTCAATCGTGGTTGAAATTGATATGATCAATTTTCATAATCATTATATTCAATATTTTTAATTGACCATAATCAGAATGAAACATTTCATACTATGTCTCAGAGGCCGTGCTGTGGACTTCAATGAACTTGCTTCTCTACACCGATTAGGATTATCTCATTATTTAATAAGATCATAATTTATTTGAAGTAAAAAAACTGTTCCCAACTCAAATAATTATAACAACACTTATAGTTTATCCTGATAAATGTTCCTGGAAGACAATTTTTATAGGGTGGACAAGGCCTAATTTTACTGATTTCCATTTAAAATTGCGTTACATTTTACATGAAAAATATGTTGATAACAGGGAAAAAAATCCTGATGTTGCACTCCTATCAGACCTCATAAGCCTGTCCAGGATAGTTCTCATTCGGAATCCGAGGGTTGTAGCAGATGACGTCTGAACGGCACATTAGGGTAAATGGGGTCTCCTTTCGAAAATGTAAGATCCGTTTATTGAGCAATAAATTGTGCCGAAGAAAGCTATTTATGGAAGCACTCTGGAAGTGATATGAAACGAATCATGACTTCGTCGTGTTTATTAAAAAAAGGATTTTGAAGCGATGTGATATTGATTGTGTGAAGTAAGTCGCTATTTGATTGAATTTGGTATTTCGAATTCATTTATATACGTGACGATATATTGATCATATTAACACACTTTGAGTGAATAACTCAATTAAATACACGAAGCAATTTGTCAGTAAAAATTGTCGAAGATATTTCACGATTGCAGAGCACGGCACTAAACACGTTGAGTAGACTCCTAAACTCACTACTTCAATCTTCGGAAAGAAATGTTGTCTTTGTTTCCCACCTTCCGTTACTGTCATGCTTTATTTCCACTCCAAAATCCTTATACTTGAATTTGGTTGCCCACTTCAGCATTTTTTACTAGAAGGAAGCTTGATGTAATCTTCTAAGCTCCTCTTGTTCCATTGAAAGCATCTGCCTTCAGGTAAAGGGCGAGAAAAAATTCTTCGTACTCTGCCGTTCACTTATCTTCTGAGGTGACAATGAGATTAGAATCAAGTCACCTTCTTGTGTCATGAAGTGTATGCCGATGTTGGCTCCATTACATCTGGAAATTCACCCTGTTAATTATTATGTCATGCCTCCATTAATCTATTAAATATATCCCACTAAGCGAAGTGTAAACAAATAATAGTTGCCCTAATGGGGGTCTAAATTATTGTTAGTATACATACCTACAGTTTGATATAAGGAAATTGTTGAACTTATTGATTATTAGGTGTCTATACGGTTTCTGTGTGCATGATTTACCACCTGGAGAATATCGCCCTTTATGCATGATTCGAATGAATTAATAAGTGACGTCATCAATCAACGATGGGTGTTAAAGTCATTCAAATAAATCATGGAATAGAACATGGAAAATGATGAAAAGTATACCTTTATTCAACGGCAACAAGTTGGAGCAAATGCCCAATATATTAAACTTTGTGAACACAAGAGGTTTCTTTGATACAGGTGATAGATTGTAGGAGCTGCATGATCAAATAAAACTATTTTAATTTACTTCATATGATATATTACGACACGAAATAATGTAGTGACATACATTATGATGAAAAACTTGTATTCGTTATTGGTTGCTACATACCTATATAAAATAATGCTGGCAAATACCACCTGGGAGTTGTGCTTGATTCTGTTATTTTTTTACTGCATTTATTAAATGTGGAAAATGTAATATGATGTTAACCCTTATTCCCACTGACAACTTCCTCTTAGTATTAATCCAAGCACCCTGGTGCACGATCCAAGCAGCCTAGTGCACGATCCAAGCATCCTAGTGCATGATCAAAGCGTTCTAGTGCACGATCCGAACATCCTAGTGCGCGATCTAAGCATCCTAGTGCACAATCTAGGCATCCTAGTGCACGATCCAAGCATCCTAGTGCACGATCCAAGCATCCTAGTGCACGATCCAAGCATCCTAGTGCACGATCCAGGTATTCTAGTGCACGATCCAAGCATCCTAGTGTACGATCCAAACATCCTAGTGCACGATCAAGCATCCTAGTGCGCGATCCCAGCACCTTAGTGCACGATCCAGGTATGCTAGTGCACGATCCAAGCATCCTAGTGCATGATGAAAGAGTCCTAGTGCACGATCCAAGCATCTTAGTACATGATCCAAGCATCCTAGTGCACGATACAGGCATCATAATCAACGTTATGTTAACCGAATCTGCGATGGCGGTGCCCGTGTGATATTATCAATCTGGTAAAAGAGCCTCATATTGTCGCACCACAAACTGCTGGCGTCTTTTACTCTAGTCGTCAATTGGTTAACAGTTCACAGTTAATGTTGAGCTTCGAGAGAGATAACCAAATCTCCAGAAATAGGATTCAAATATCGCGATCATAATCCATTGTCCTCTTAGGACACCCTTAGTAACCGGATTCCGTTTTAGCTAGAGCCTGCAAATCACAAAAAAATCCCATTTCTGGAGAAGTTTATTTCTGGAGCAGCTCACTATGAGCCCTGAACCAACAAATAACGAATAGAGTATGATAATAGGAAGCTGGCGTTATGACCACCACCGTTAATGACAAATATTTTAATTGCTGCTCACGCGCTTTTCCCAAAAAAACAGAGAAATTACAGCCTTCTATATTCGATAATTAAAAAGTTTTTTTGAACCCGGGATAATTCATGGTCTGCCAGTCTGCAGTTATCGGTGTAGTCAAGCAGTGTTCAGTTATAGGCGTAGGCAGGCAGTCTGCCATTATCGGCGTAGTCAAGCAGTCTGCAATTATCAGCGTCATCAGCCAGTCAGCTGTGAACCAGCGTTCAACACAGGGCCGAATCTACATGAACTTAGAGTTAGAGGCTGTATCTAAATGAACTTATAGTTTTAGCCAGCACTGTAATTGAATCACTTATCGTGGAAGACTGCCTTCATCGAATTGGTGACACAAAGTAAGCCGACTTCATGTATCCACTCTCATTTTCCACAAAAAGTATATACGGAATATTTCAGTGCAATAGATTTTGATGTGGCCATGGTAAAACAATCATTAGCTTGTTGATTTTTTTCAGGATGAAACAAGATAGAATCCATCGTGTAGCATTCTCATCAGCAACCTTAAGTTTGGTATATTCTACGGTATTTATTACTTGATAGTGTTTAGTTCCCTGATGAATCTAAAATGCTCCTAGAAGTTTCCCAATACATAACTTTGAAGCAGCAATACAGCCGACAAACCATTAAGAGCCTCGAATCGGGTTTGTTGCGAGTTTCCTCTGATGGCGAAGGCAAGACAATAAAGAACCAAACGAACAGCACTCTAGCTGGGTGGAGTTTCTAACGTGAGGCTCCATGGACTCTGACGTTAAGAATCTTGAATAGAAGTCCATGCGTCATAGATATCTATCAAAAGTATATTATTAATTGCAGCAAGTTCACAGATCAAATACAGATCGTGGTCAATATGAACTGTTCGATCAAAAAATACAAAGTCAGAAAGGCTGATGACGCCACGAACAGTAAAGTTGAAACGTCAGAGAGCCTCATTTATCACCCTTCATCAAAAATATATTTTGAATGACTTCGTATATGTCTCCATTGTTTCATCTAAGCACTCGTTCAAAGAACTCAGATGGTATGTGACTAGGCATTAGAGCCCCAAACAGGTCCGCAAAGGCGTCCACCTTCCTGTGGCAAAGAGTGAGTGAGTTAGTGTTGGAAGTTCATGTATTACAAGTAATACTGCGTCTATTGCAAACTAACAACAAATGTCAATGCCAGCAAGACAGAGTGCTTAGTACCTGTTGTCATCATGACGTATCCAGGGGTAAACTTTGAGCCATTCCTGTCGGTGAGGAAACATCAATGATATGTTTTAGTAGTGTTTTCTATAGCGGTTTCTGGTACTTGCCCTTTATGCAGTTTGGTATATAAGGGCACTGAACTCGACAAGCTGGCCAACTCTGTCGGTATTGAGGGGGGATTGGATTTATGTTGCAATGGAATTCGACTTTTTGAAATTGTTATCTTGCTTTAAATTTGCTGTTCAACCACAACGGAGAGCTACTTTTTCTGTATTTACCCATCACTTCTCTTTCGTTACCTGGCTTCTGAGCTTGAGTATCAACATAAAACCATTCCGTCTATTTAAGAAGAACCAATAAAAAAACTAATGCTATAAATTTCCAATCAGAAACGCGACTCTTTAGAATATGTAAACCTTCGGAAAGAACATACAAATAGTATTTGCCCCAAATAAAAACCATGACCTGCAAAATATTAGCAAAACGAATCTTCAATGGCAGAAAGACAACCGCAGATCGTCATAAGATTTCCAAAACATTTTATCAAATAAATCATACAATGTATACGTCTCTTGTGTGTCTCCTATATCAACGCCATCGTTTACCTTGTGTGTTCCCACATCGACGTCACCGTTAAACCCTGTGTGTCTCCTACATCAGCAACCATTTAACCCTGTGTGGCTCCGACATCAACTCCACCCTTAAACCCTGAAATAAACTTGCAATATGTCGAGGTAAACTCGTGAACATTACAAATATCCGTTTTCGAATAAAATTTTAATTCATTTTATACTATTTGCATTTGAAAATCTCAATAAAATGAGTCAAGGAACTTAAATGTCATATCCTGGTCTCCGTTAGTAGTGACATTCATTCACTGAGGCGTCTCAGTTAACAGGTCGAGCCGTACATTCATTCAATTTTTCTTTTGGAGGACGCAGGTCTGCAGAAAATACATCAGGTTAATATACACGCCTCCAACATGATGTTAAATTTCAGCAAATCAGGTAGATGATTTCAGACATCTATGTCAACTATCGACGTCATAGGAATAGACTATGTTGTGTATTTTATTTTATTTATCCCATTATTGAGAACATCAATACCTGTACAAAATTAAATTCCAACGTCTCTGGGAACATTCCGAACCGCAATGATTTATTATCCACTCAATATTTCAATATGCGTTCAAAATTAATGGAGTGCAATTTTTTTTTTCGTCTTATCTTCTTTTCCGCGAATAAGTTTATTCATCGAAGCAAAATTGCACAATCAATGTTCCCTGCAGCTTGGCGGCATCCCATTTTCCCCGGGAATTCGTTAGAAACAAGACGACAGTGTAAAAACTAAGCATGGATAACGATGTATATACTGCTGTGTGTACTGTCAGGGGAATAATCAATTGGTATACGTTCCATAGAAAAAAAGGGTTTAGAAATTGAAAATTATTCACAAATCTTTTGCAGGCCGACGGAAGGCTGACGTTATGATTAAGGATGAAATCCTGGACATTACACAACGATAAATGACCTAATCTTACGCGTTTATAAGGTTAGAACACCACTTGGCATGAATATTTCTTATGCAAGTATTTAACACGCAAAAGGTGAAGTAATGTCTGTTCGATCATGCATTCAAGGGTTCATGTCTGCATCATGTCGTATAACATATAAACAAGCATCAAGTCATGATGTCCCCACGTGGATTAGAACCAGAGGGTGCAATAAATAATCTAATATAGCGCGCTTGTGCCTGTTATTTGTTATGTTGTTTTATTCATGTGTTCAGTGCCATCGATAGAGCATTCATCAGCTTGACATTCAGAGGAAGGCATCAACAATGCAATCACCTTGCCCTAGTTATTTGTTTCGAATAATTAAAGTGGAGGCGAATAGACTGCAGTGATACTGATCACGAGCTAGTCGTGCATGCACACTAAAGGCTGAGTGACACTTCGATTGGAACTCCAACTGTCACGACCCATTTTCCTTCCAGGTAATGTATCCGTGGAACCCGTCAGAGAACGATCCCAAGATAGATATATAGACCTCACCGATTGAGAGGAATTTAAAGTGGAAGATTTATAGTCCCGGAATGAAGCCTCAATTGACTCTTCAATGTTCTTATGCCACATTGCATAATGATTTATTGAAAACGGAGCGTGAAGTCCTTTAAAAGAAGTCAGAGACCAGTCGGTTTTATGAGATCGACGCCTTCGTCGGTGGTGCCTAACTTTAAAAGATATGATAGGGTCATCAGTCGTTGTCGTGTGTTCGCGGAAGAGAAAGAGAAGTGGTTTGGAAAAAAAACTAACTGAGTTTCATGAGACAATTCTTCCTTCATGTGACCAGGTCAGTGAGAAAAATAATTCGGATATTCTTTACGGGCGGAGGCCGCTGCGAACAGGTCTTATTAAACGAGACTGCACTGGACGACACCGATAGAGAAACAATTAGTTTAGGCGTTGAGAGAAATAACATACCATGGGCCCAGAACCACTCCCTTTCCCTTTCTTGATCTATTAAAATAGAAAACACTCGGATACAACATGCTCTAACAGACGTGCTTCTTCAGAACAAATCTTCTTATCATCAGAAGGAAACCCAGTTTGAGTCAGAAGACCTGTTGCTGTCTTCCTACACTTGTAAACATTTGTAAAACGATGATGGTGACGAACTCTTGTCTGTCCGAGTTAGTGCTATTGAGAAACCATCCTGTATTACTTTCAATTTCAAATTTACAATGAATGATATTTCATCAAAGTACAAACACATTAAATGATAATGGAAAACTCTGCGTAAACAATGACCTTATAATTTATTTCTATTTCCGTCCCTTTGCCTTGTTGATAAGGAATTGTTCAAAGGAGGGAATAATTGTTCACGCTCCACCTTGAAAGCCACAAATAAACAATAATTGGCTGCAGAATATTGCTAGGTTGACTGGTGTGGAGTTTCAGAACGGCTCACCGTGAAGACAACGTCATTCGAATTGCATTTTATATTATAATATCACATACACACTAGAGCTCAGCTTATTTAAGTTACATCCACACTGAAGAATAATGCTGGAGGTGCTGATACAAAGAGACCATTCACTACGATAGTTCTGCTTCTTCAGCCGAAGGCCGGGCATTGTTGTCCCTAGTCCATGTTTTCGCAGTCTTTCCTTCCCGTTCCAAATTGTGGATACTCAATTCCCATTCTCAGTAAAAACCACAATTTTTTTGTCTCATTTTAAAAATATCATTCCATTTCAGTCTGTAGAGCTATCATTATGTTTTTTTTTTGTTTGCTCCGCCATTGGATGGTTGGTTAACTGATTATCTTACACGTCCAATAAATCCAATTGTTTGTATATTTGATTTACAAGGTGAAAAAGTTACGTATCATTTTCCTTTAATCAAAAAAGTATTGTTCACACAGATATTGAAATATTGTGCTGTCCTCATCCAAAATGCATGAATGCCTCAGCTTCGTCTGCAGCGTAATCACTGCCGACGTTTCATCACGATTAATGCAACATAACCGTACGAACATCACAAGAACTACATGTATACGTTTGCTTGCTGCGATAAGAAAAAAAATATGTGGAGATGTACCTGTTGTTCTGAGGGAATCACATCCCAAATGTCAGCAAGGGCTTCGTGTACCTTCGGATCTATTTGGATTCTGTAGATGTTTGTCAGACATGAGGAACAATTTAACTTTTATTTTCCAAATTTCAACCAGATTGAGAGCGAATACAGTTAAAAAGGCTATCGGACAAAATGCATGCCATTATTTATAAGAACGAAGGCGCTAGCTACCGATATATAGTTCATTTATCTCTAAATGATAGAGGGGATTTCCACCGTCCCATCAATCGATAAATACTTCCACACGCCCACGATCGCAGATCTCATTTATTGTTCATAATCTATCTACTTATAAAAACATGCGCTATTTCATCATCCGCGGAGCAGAGTTTGATCATTTCTAACCCATTTTTTTGATCAACCATCCTAACCCATTCACTTAGGAGCCATCAATTCTCAGTCTCTCAGAAACCGTCCACCCTTTTCTCTCATGAGCCACCTCTTCCCTGAATATTATGAGCCTCCGAACCCGTTCTCTTAAGAACCGTCTCTTTACACAATATTTGAACCCGTCCCATCCCGTATATTGCCGTACCATAGTAATTCAACACGGGAACTTCCTGTCGGGATACAGAGACATGGAGAAAGGCTGGCCATGAATACTTTGATAACGGAGAAAGGCGGCCTTTGAACAGCGCACTCTGACGTGAGGCAGCCACTGCAGTCCACTCGATTAGCGCCTGCTCTGATTCAAATAAGAATGTGTCGAACATAAATTTCGAATATTGAATGGGATTTCCGGTCTGGTACCTTATCAGAGTGAAATAATGGAATATTCGGTGTTGTTTAATGCGATGAAGTGAAGGAATTAAGAAATTCTGACTCTATCAGGAGATTATTTCATTGTACAGTATAATGTAATGTCTCCGACTCCTATAAACTATTTCCAGAACAATTCATGATACACGAGGGAAATGGTTAATAATATTCACCGGTTTAGTTCTCGAGGACCTGTTTCAGAGACACGGCAAAAGTCAGAGATAATTGTTTACATGATATTTCATTCAGGTCATATTAATTTCAATGGTGTTCGGTTATGTTTCTTTTCATGTTGCAATAAGATCGAATATTTCAAATTTGCCACTGATTTAATCAGGAACCTATATCAGTGTACAACCCGAGTCGTTTCATTCTCGATTAAATCAATTTTCAATTATTCCCATTCTTCAACATTTAAACACTCTCAAAACATGTTGATATGTATGTCTCGATTTTTTTGAGCAAGGAGTGTCTCTTGATGCGGTGTTGAAACCTGCGCCCAATCTTGAAATTAGCCGTTTTTTATTTTTCGATAACCAGACCTGTAACTTTCCGTAAGTTGCTAAGCTAGTTCTCTCCGACCATCAGTTACGCCAGCACTTCTGACATAAGCATTTCTATAAATCCAGTTACCTTGCCACCAGATCTCTTCACATTAGCATCGAAACCGGCACTACTGCCGTCACTTCTGCAAGCCAGCACTCTAACCGTTAGCACATCTGCCGCCACACTTCCGACGTCATCACTTCTGACGCCAGTACTCACTCGGCAGAATTTATAACGCGAGGATATGTGACGCCAGCGTATAAAATGGCGTCAGTCACAAAATCACAGACACTCCTAACTCCAGCGGACAGAAGGGAAACCTTCCTGACCGCCACAACACCAAAACATTTCTGAAACTTACTGCAGCCTCTCGTAACTAGTTAAACTTTTGCCAAAACTGCCAAAGTTCGAGTCATTTTGAATATGTTATTGCATTTCCTAGGAATGAACGTTTGACTCTCAATGACGAAGGGAAATGATTCGTCTCTTTGAGTAAAAACTACAAAGCGCTAATATATTTTCGATGGAAAGTATTGCTAATGCTCCTGAACTTCCCAACTTTGATCAAAAATTAACTTCTGAGCTTGAAGTTGGAGATGATGTTGTGAATTTTGTAGCAAGGATGCTTAAATATTTCTTGCCATCCACAAAATATTGTTTCGCTAAATCGTTGTTAGTTCTTGATATTTTTTTAGACAGATTTTTTCTGGTAAACTGACATATTTGGTGAACAGTGTTTCAATCTAAAACGTGTGTTAGATACGGAAAGCCCTCCGAGCGACCGCAATATCTGACAACACATTCACCCACACAACTTCCCTACGGTGACTACACTCATGAATTTGAAGAGGTTGTGGATCACAATATCAAATTCGACCTCTGCGTTTAAGTTTTGTAATAGGAAGATCGTTATTATCCTACTTAAGAATATTTTTTTTCTGGTGCGATGTGTGATAAGAATTGTTCTGGTCAGTTCGAACAAACTCCCCTGATACAAGTTTGAATAATAACTACAAATTGAAAGTAAACGTGGAGATAAACGCAATGGACTGCATGATTCAGGAATCAAAACTTATGCGTATGCAATTAAACGTATGTTCAGTTTTATTATCTTGAATGTAGTCAATATGGTGAATATTTCATCTTCAGTCGACAAACAATTAGTCAGAAACAGCATACCTGGAACTAGTTATTTATTGAAAATAAAATACATATAAAATGTGTCATCAACATTGTTAATAAATTGGCAATGCTACCATGAATGTAGAACATACGTTTTTCCTCAACTGTACCGTTACTGCTTGCAAGAATTTGTTGAGAATTTTCATTTCCATTTCTACGTTTTTGAGAAACAAACACAAGGACTTGAAACGTTTCCATCAACCGCCGGCTAAATGAGGCAGTGTGACAGCAAGGACGGGTCATGACAAACAGTTCTCAATCTCAAGGCTCTGCCATTTCCTTGCCTAGCAACGCAGGACAACAGCAGAATCTTTGTCAATTCTTTTCTGGCTTACACTTCCAGCGAGTCAGTACAATATTTTTCGGAGCACATAACGAAATAAATATAGAATCAGAGCTTGAGATGAAAGGACAACATGGAATTTTCGTATGACTATCTAAAAAGTTCAGGTTTTATCAGAGATTCTGCCTCAGAATGATTCAGGGAAACGAGTTAACATATTAGATGCGACGAAATTGCTGATTCTTTGTGAATACTGACAAACAAATTATCTCATATTCTACGGACTTCTCTAGGTTAATGAGTTTATTATTAATTCAGCCTAGCATAAGCGATGTTTAAATGGATTCAGTTTTGTTGTAGTTGATTATAATCTCTCCACAGAATAGTAATTGCCAATACCAATTAAGTCTAATTTCATTGACTGTATGATAGAATACAGGTTGACACTTAGCAACAAGGCAATAGAGTAGGTTACATTTATAGGATTAAGACATGTTTTCATTTATGCACGGCACATAAATGACAATACCTTATATATCCTACTCCATTTATAATTCAAAGTTGAGAAGTGTTTTTCCTCCGCGCGGCGACTTCATTTGGTCATGATTTGATTAATGTTCTTTTCTATGTGGAAATGATCTGATGTACGCTCTTTTTATCTGGTCACGATCTGATGAAGGCTCTTTTGGGCCTGGTCATGATCTGATATACGCTCTTTTTGTCTGGTCATGATCTGATGAAGGCTCTTGTGGGCCTGGTCATGATCTGATGAAGGCTCTTTTGGGCCTGGTCATGATCTGATATACGCTCTTTTTGTCTGGTCATGATCTGATGAAGGCTCTTTTGTGCCTGGTCATGATCTGATGAAGGCTCTTTTGGCCCTGGTCATGATCTGATGAAGGCTCTTTTGAGCTTAGTCATGATCTGATATACGCTCTTGTTGACTGGTCATGATCTGATAAAGGCTCTTTTGGGCCTAGTCATGATCTGATATACGCTCCTTTTGTCTGGTCATGATCTGATGAAGGTTCTTTTGGGCCTGGTCATGATCGGATGTATGATCTTTTTGTCTGGTCATGATCTGATGAAGGCTCGCTTGGGCCTGGTCATGATCTGATGTACGCTTTTTCTGTCTGGTCATGATCTGATGAAGGCTCTTTTTGTCTGACAATGATCTGATGGAGGCTCTTTTGGTCTGGTTATGATCTGATGTACGCTTTTTTTGTCTGGCCATGATCTGATGGAAGCTCTTTGTGAAGAGGCAAATCCCCTGCGTCAGTTGGCAAGAGCCTTGCAGACGTGTATGAAGTATGTTACGTTAAGGGGGATTAGTTGCTTTCAATTCAATTTGTATATAATTATCATTGTTAAAATGATGTCGATAGCAATAGTCAGATGATTTAATTAGGTAAAAAACGAACAGTATGTTTAAGATCTTACAGTGAACAACCAACGAAGGAGGCTAGAAAAAATGATCTTGGTTGAAACTGAACTAGCATTATCTTTCAGCCATTACTTCATCAAATTTATTATTTGACATTCGTGATTTACAAACGACAAGTTATACTATCGGCAAATCATATCCAAACAGTGTCGTTAACACCATGAATTAGTCTGTGGAGTTCTTTAGCAACATGAAATAGCTATTGTCGTGCGGCTTTCCCCAATTGAGTAGCAGCCTTGCCCCTCAATAACGCTGATATCGCTCTTCCTTTTGGGAAAAAAAAAACTTGCGGCACTTCAAGTTTGTAAGTCGTTGCACTATTCTGCGGATAAAAGTTTCGCTTCATATAATCTTCAGAAATATCTGGAAATGATGCTCAAACGCGTAAAAGTTTATTATTCCAAGTTTTCAGCAATGTTTTTTTTTGAGGGTTAAACGTGGATCGGTTAAACGTAGGAAAAGTATATTTTTAATACCCAAAGAAGTGACGTAATGCGATGCCACGTGTCCCCAGACGTCGATCAAATGACCTCTATCGACCTGTCGTGTCTCTGATTCTTTGCGTTGTATCAGTGTCAATTATTGGTGTCTGGTGTCCCAATAAGATTTATAAGTCGCAACGGATGCTGAATAACTTATAGAAGTTCACTATTCAATGTTCCAAATTTATGTTGCTTCAGAAGCGGTATTTGGAATGACAGTAAAGGTGTTGGTTTCAGTGGAACTGTACGCTCTTGCTTACTTCTAGTTTTCTTCTTCCGACTATGATTCAAATGTTGTGTATATATAAGCGAAACAGGCTATCAATAAGCTAGTTATTACTTTTCACTTAGACCCTTAATGGAAACGTTATTTTTCTGTAATAATGAGTGCATTACACGGAAGAGAAAACTACAACAAACTTCAATTCCGATCATTGAACTTCGCCAGTGTGAATTACAAACGAAGCCTTTATACTACACATCCGTAACATTGTTGCATCAATATTGATAAAATGAGGTACAAAAAGAGAGACTACAATAATAGTTTTATTTTTTCTAATTTGTCCTATATGAAAAATATTTTCAAATGTTATCCAAAGAAAACATGAATGGCATTCTCATACACAAAAAATATATATTATTGTTGTAAGACTTGAGCATTGAACATTTTCTGGATACAGATACTCTCTTATTCAGAGACGGGGAAGCTAACAATCTTCGTTCAAATTTGAAGACACAACCTTTCGGCAATTATCCTACATTTAAATAGCACTTGTTACAATATTGCTTTATTGACGAAATATTTCTCAAAGTGACGATAAATAGTGTATTATGAGTGTTAAGCGCCAAGGGAAAATGATGTTCTCTTGTGCTGAGATGACCAGAAACTTATCCCACAAGTGACTTACTCTGTCGGCATCATCAGACTGACGCCGACTAACATCAGGAAAAAAAAACTATTTCCACTCTGTAAAAGCAAGTGTTATTAGTACCATTGTGTTCTATTAGTTTGATTTCTATCTTAACTTAGTTTATGTTTATTTCAGCTGTGCTCATATTACTTGTTTGTACTTTATCAATGTTATTAAGGGTATGGGGATACTGATTTCGAACATCTCGAATGGAACTGCTATTGTCACTGCATAATTATAATTATAATTTGAAAACGCCTTTCCGCACTGGGTG